>PITA01011912.1:0-64533 GCA_004023965.1 Spilogale gracilis
CTCATTGTCCATCTGTATTTAGCCTATAGATCTAACAGCACCATATGTTTTGAATCAATTCTGATCATAGGAAGACTTAAAAGAGACTATATTAACCTTAGACCAATATACAAAGGACTTAAATTTGGTCAAAAATGTTGTGACTGGATGTCCTGGATCATGTTCCTCAGAAGTAGGATTTTCTCATGATTCTTGTTCCAAAGATCTTTCAGGGGATACTCTTAGAAGACAAGGAGCAAGAAAAGCAGGGTATTGCAGAGAAAAAAAAAAAAAACCAAGCAAGAATGTGGTGTCAAGTGGAGACTAGTTTTAGTCTTGTCCTGTAAGGGGCATTCTGGAGACCAAATTACAGAGCAGATAAAGGCCCACCTTGAAGCAAGGGGAGACCAACTTTTAGACTCCTTTCTAAGCAATCATTGCCTCATTTGTGGGGGGGACAAAAAGTCTCCTGAGATTATGTCTGGCTGAGCACAATTCTCTGGAGAGACATCTAGTCTATTGTCAGCCACATATACAGTAACTAGGGGACCAGTGCACCCACTGGTGAGGGGGATCTGGGCAGACTACCAGCAGTGTTCATTGGCATGTGCACCGTGATTCTATTCCTTCCTTCCTTCCTTCCTTCCTTCCTTCCTTCCTTCCTTCCTTCCTTCCTTTCCTTCCTTCTTTCTTTCTTTCTTTCTTTCTTTCTTTCTTTCTTTCTTTCTTTCTTTCTTTCTTTCTTTCTTTTTCTTCCTTCCTTCCTTCCTTCCTTCCTTCCTTCCTTCCTTCCTTCCTTCCTTCTTTCTTTCTTTCTTTCTTTCTTTCTTTCTTTCTTTCTTTCTTTCTCTCTTTGACAAAGAGAAACACATCTAGACAGGGAACACAAGCAGGGGGAGTGAGAGAGGGAGAAGAAGGCAGGAAGCCTGATTCGGGGCTGGATTACGGGACTCCGGGATCATGACCTGACCCAAAGTCAGACACTTAATGACTCAGCCACCCAGGTGCTCCCACTGTAATTATTTCTTATGATGCTTTTGGTTTTAAATCTAATTGAATCAGGGAATGAAAACAAGCAATGCAACATTAGGTTATCTGCATCTTTCATCATTGTAGCTATTTATAATCAAAGCTTCCCTGTCATTTTCAGGGAGATTTTCCACATATAGCCAGGGAAGGGTGGTGGTAATCAGTTCACTAAAATAGGATCTCCTGGTTTTGAAACAAAAAAACTACATTTCATGTGGCTAAGCCCTTTTTTTACTGAGAAACAAAAATCCAAACATAAATATTTCATAGAACCTATACATTCATTTATTCAACAATTATTTATTGAGTATCCTATATATACTTTATGATATTATATAATTTGGCGATAAACAAATATGGAAAATTGATCATTTCTGGAGACAATCCTCATGGAGGTTTCATTATAGTTAAGAGAGAAATGAAGTAAGCAAATCAAAACATAATACTTTATTTATCCAAAGAAATGAAACATTAATTTAAAAAAGTGTATGTACCTCTAATTTACTGAAGCATTACTTACAAAAGCCAAGGTATAAAAATAACATGTGTCCATCAATAGACCAATAGATAAGGAAGATGTGGTGTAGACTATTATGCAGCCATAAAAAAGATCATGTCATTTGTGATAACATGGATGGACCTAAAGGATATTATGCTAAAGTGAAATAAGTCAGCCTGAGAAAGATAAATACAATATGATTCTATTTATGTGTGGAATCTAAACAAAAAATGAATAAACAAACCACCAAAAAGCATAATAAGACCTATAAATAAATACAGAGAAAAAAACTGATGGTTGCCAGAGGGATGGAGGGTGGAGGGATGGGCAAAATGGGTGAAGGGGACTTGGGAGATACAGGCCTCTAGTTATGGAATGAATAAGTCCCAGGAATAAAAGGCACAGCATAGAGAATATGGCCAATAACACTGAGTACTGTTGAATGGTGACAGAAGGTGCCTACACTTGTAATGAGTATACCATAATGTATAGAGAAGTTAAATCTCTATTTTAATCCTGAAACTAATAGAACATTGATATCAACTATACTCAAATGAAAATATTTAAAAAGAGAATATTTTAGGTGGTAATAAGTGCTACAGGGAAAAATAAAGTAGGTAAATGGATGGATACAGGTGGAGATGGGAGTGAATTGATGCTATTTTAGCTGCTAAGGAAGGCCTTCCTGTTAAGTGGACAATGAAACAGAGAGCTGGATGAAGGGAGCAAACAGCACAGATACAATATTGCCTGGCCTTAAAGTGTTCTGTTAAAAACACGTAGCCCAAAATGCTTTAATAAATTCAATGGTGGTTCTCCATCAACAAAAGTTAAGGCATGGACAACTATTTGGGTAAACGTGGTCATACAGCTCTGGTAGCTGTCTGTCACTGCTCGTCACTAGTGATAAGGTAGCTCCCAGCTGGATCAGAGGAGTGAGGGCATTAACATAGATCTGGTGTTTGATTTAAAAAAAAATGTATTATAAATTTGTTGTAAGAAGCCACCAAAAGTATACAGTACGGAATTAGCATCTTAGAAGTCTAATTCATACTTAATAAGACAAATCCCCTTTATTTAACTACAAATTTATGGGTGGAATTTTATTATAATTTACTGTTTATAAAACAATTTTTTTCTAAAATATTTGGGAGCATAAAAGAAGCTATTGATTCTAACAAGCTTCGCTTAGAAGGACATTACAGGTTTGACCTTAGGAAAACAGAAAACAACATAACTACATTTTATGATTATCAAAGGGGTGAAGGAGGAAGTCAAATGAAACTGTTCATAGTGTCTCATAAAATGAATAACATTTTGAATTAAATTGTGAGCAGTGAACTGAATATCAATTTATTAGTTATGTAGAGACTAAAATTGTAATGATTTACGGCACTTTTCCACTTACTTCCTTATAGACTCTTAAAGCTCTTAGTACATCCTGATGGGGGAAAAATGACTTTCGAACCTTTTAAAGCAAATATTCAATATGGATAGCCTCAACTACTTAGAGCAAGCTTTAAGAAAAGCAGTCACCTCTTAAGAAAAATTAGCTTTTGATGCAGAAATTAGAGTGATATTTGTTTCCTTAATCATATTATACCTAGAATAAATTGCATATGGTAATATTGAGGGATTATTGGAAGCACTGGCTGTTTACCAAAGAGCATAGTTTTTATTTCAAGAAAAATTAGAATAGCCTGATCATTAGTGGAAATCCATGCCAAGTTCCTATTACACTTTCCTTTGTTGAAATTTGAGATCCTTTTAATTCTTACTACTAGATTTCTGAGTGAAATGATGTCTGTGGGGATAAATGGACATATTTAGTTTTTAATATCATTTTTGTAAGTCAGTTATTTACAGTGTTATGAATAGAAGGTTTAATCAGAGAACTGAACCAAGTAGACTTAGCCTAGTCCCATCTCATTGACAATACATGGCTTCACCAATCTAATGAGACTCCTTGAGTTTTGACTTATGAACCAGAAATTGTATGCAGTTGAAGTAGTTATATTTCGAAAAGCCCAGACCATGTGTGCTGCTGATAGTACATGTACCTTTCTTCAGAGTTACTTCAGTAATAACTGTGTTAAAAAAAAGTTAAAGAGGGGGTGCCTGGGAGGCTCAGTCATTAAGCATCTGCTTTCCGCTCAGGTCATGATCCCAGAGTCCCGGGATCGAGCCCCGCATTGAGCTCCCTGCTTGGTGGGAAGCCTGCTTCTTCCTCTCCCACTCCCCCTGCTTATGTTCCCTCTCTGGCTGTGTTTCTCTCTCTGGAATAAATAAATACAATCTTAAAAAAATTTAAAGAGAGATTGTGATATTTGAATTATTTTCAGAATCTAAAATATTCCTGTAAGCTTGCAAACCTCTCTTACTCAAAAACATCTTAACCCATTGATTCCAGAATTGATATTTTTACATTCAATGTTAATTACACCTGATATAAATGAACATTTTTTTTGGTTACTGCAAAAAAACTTTAGGATCATGGTAAGAAACTCCACATCATGTTCACATCCTCAATTCAAATACATTGTCTCCAAATAAAAAATCTTTTCTCTAAGTTAGAAATATTATCAATGAAGCTTCTATTGTACTTCATATTAAGGTATAAGTCTACTTAGTAGGAATTTTTTTACAATTCTAGTGTCAATTTTTTGACATTAGAAATAAGTAGTTAAAAGATCTTAAAAAAAGATAATAATTGATTCATAGATTACTAAGGGTACAAGTTCTATTTTTCCCAAGGTGTTCACAATCCTTAAATAAAAGTGCTGGTTGTATAACATGGGTTGAATCCATGACATCTCTGTGATTGGTAACTATGCTAATTTTTGTGTATTTGTATACCAGTTAATGAGATTTGCTAAAAACAGATTAAAGGCTAAACTAAGATGTGCAGGCACTGTGAGAATATTTTTTGGGGCACCTGGGTGGCTCAGTTGGTTAAGTGACTGCCTTCGGTTCAGGTCATGATCCCGGAGACCCGGGATCGAGCCCCACATTGGGCTCCCTGCTGGGCAGAGAGCCTGCTTCTCCCTCTCTCACTCCCCCTGCTTATGTTTCGTCTCTAGCTGTTTCTCTCTGTCAAATAAATAAAATCTTTGAAAATGAGAAAAAAAAATTTAAGTCCCTAAAAAGTAGTAAGTTTTTATTTTTCTTTGAAATGTTGAAAATGAGAAGCACTGTGACTTGCCTTTAAAAGATAAGAGTTTTAAAGATCTGTGAGTTGGTTGTATAAAATGCAGGATATAGTTCTATACGTTCTTTCAAATTGTAACAATCCTGTCTGAATCTGTTCAATATTTGAACATCTAAATATCCGGCCCCATGTCAACTGATACTGTTTTTTGGGAAAAAAAAATCCTCCCCAAAACAGACATTCAGTTAAATATCATTATCAACACTGGTAATAGGACCTCAGGAGAGTCAAGTTTGGCTCCTAAATTGAATGTCATATGTGACTAAGAGGGGAACAGTGAATAGGAGGAGGAGGAGAAGTGTTTTTGGAGAAAAAAGAATCATGTGTCCAATATGCTGAGAGTTCTGTATTCTTCAGTGTTTCTAAAAGAGGATATATAAAATGTGGACATTTTTAGAAACTCTAAGGGACCACATTTGTAAGGTTTTTCATTGCGAATAGAACGGAGACCGCAAAGGCAAACAGGGTCCGAAGAGTGAGCTTTATTGCAAGCACCCTCGGGCGAGATTCCGTGACTCGGGAGAGGAGAGTGGGGGTTAGTCGCACCGGGTTGGGGAGTGTAGGGGTTTTTAGGGCTTATTGGTTCCGGGTCTGGATTT
Source organism: Spilogale gracilis (assembly GCA_004023965.1). Lineage (NCBI taxonomy): Eukaryota > Metazoa > Chordata > Mammalia > Carnivora > Mephitidae > Spilogale > Spilogale gracilis. The sequence goes on from PITA01011912.1 coordinate 5,315, forward strand.
GGGTGGGTATTTTCCCATATTAGGCAAGGGAACATCGTGTCTCTAGGTGATTGGCTAGGGGTGGGGAAGGTCCAGGCGATGGTGGGTGGTGGCTTCCCTGGCTGGAAGTCACGTATGGCAAGTTTCGGTTTCCCGGCTAGGTTTCGATGTACTGGAGATGACGTGGTGGCCACGGCTGCTTTGGAGGGAAGATCAGCCATCTTGACCCAGTCTGTGATGTCCGCCATTTTGGGTTCCCCTGTCTTTCAGCCAGCCCAACATTGTTTGAGGGGCATTGACTCTATTCTGGCTACTTCTTGCTGAAGGTTGGGCGTCGTCACGGGGGAAGTCGGAGGTGGGCAGATGAGAGTAAGGGTCTAAGAGGAATTGATTTACTGAAACTCGTTTCATCTCTTGAAGGCGTTCCTGTAGATATCTCATAGGTGGGGAGCAACTGAGATTAATAACAGGATTATGCACAGGGGTCCAGCTAGGGGGAGGAGCCAAGTTACCCAAGTGTGGGGGTCTAGACCCCATAGGTGGGAATCCTGGCATCTCGACTGTATCCGGTCTCTGAGTTTGCAAATTTGGGAGGGGACTATGCCAGACTGGTTAACATAATAGCAACATTCTTCATTCAGGTAGAGGCAAGTGCCTCTTTTTTCTGCTGTTAGGAGGTCTAAAGCTCATCTATTTTGTAGGGTGACGACTGCAAGGCTGGTAATCTGAGTTTGTAAGGCGGTAAGGGAATCAGCGATCTGCTCCATGTCATCGAGTGCCTGGGGAAGCTGGTAATAAAAGTTTATTGAAGTCCCACAGCCATCCTGTGGCAACACCGACGATCAGGCCTGCCCGAAGAAGTAAGGGAAAGAAGGCTGCCCATCTGTTTCGGTGTGTAGAGAATAGGATAAACATGAGGTGATCAGAGGAATAGATGGTAGTGGAAGGAGACAGTAAGATGAAAATGCAGTCTAGGGAGTTATTGGCGGTTAAGCATGGGTAGATTCCCTCTGGGCATGAAAGAAATATCCCAGGAGGGGTGCAGTAGGGGAGGGAGAAGACGGTGATGGAGGAGTTGAAGGTGAGGATATCTGGGGTTGAGGAAAAGTTAAGAATAGGTATAGGTCTTCCTATGGCCCCTATGCGGACTGTTTGGTTAGTAATGGTGGGGTTGGGTAGGGGCCACGTTGTCAGAATGGGGATTCTGATGATATTAGAAATGGTAGAGAAAGGGAAGCATATCTACCAGTCACCATGGTCCTGAGATAGGTTTTGCCACAGGTTATAACTGGAGTTAATGAGGGTTGTTGTTAGTTGGTTAGCGGGGGGAGATCTCTGTAAATTATAGAGGTTGATTCCCTTGTAGGTGGGGGTATTTTGAGCCTGTAAGCAGTCATTTATGGCCTGGATTATCCACTTGATTTGATTGTGTTTAGCCTGGTCCTGGACCCCTCCCCCATCAGAGTCCCAGTTGGGCCAGATAGGTCCAACAGACTGGCCCAGGGTGGGGGGGGAGTACAATGCGCATTTTGCCTGTGTTTTACCAATTTTTGAGGTCCAGAAAGTTTCTCCCGGGGCATGGGTGGAAGTGCAGGTGGTTGGAGTTTCTCCCGGGTAACATTCCTGATGCAGGAAAGTAAAGGATTGGAAATAGCGGCTTCTTCCTGTGCTGTGCATGCATTGGCTACATTCAGCTGCCCCGGTGAGTGGGGGTAGAAGGTTTAGGATTAGGAGTATGTACCAGCTGGAGCTTGGTTTCACCCACCATCTGAGAGGCCCAATCACCGCCTGTAGGTGCTCGTTTGAGGTTGCTGATGGGTACCCATGCCTGGTCATGGTTTATCAAGCTGCACTAGAGATGAAAGTGGGTCTGCTGTCTTGACTGGAGAGTTTGGGGTAGTCCAGATCTTGGAATGATGTGTTTGGTGAGAATTGTGGTTACTGCATTCGCCATCTTTTGGGTCATGAGATATGTCTTGATTCAGCCTGTGAACATATCAACCAAAGTGAACAGGTACCAGAATGTTTTGTGGTGGGGCATATGAAAGATGTCCAGTTGCCAGCATATGAAGAATACATGGTTAGGGTTAGGCAATGGCTGATTGGGAGGGAGTGAGGTCCTCCAGGAGTTGTGGGCAGGAATGAATGGGTTTGGAGTGAACAAGGGTGCAGGCAATAAAGTAGTGGGGTTTAAGTGAGGGTATGTGGAGAGAGAGAGAGAGAGATAGATAGATAGATAGATAGATAGATAGATAGATAGATATGTGGGTCTTTGAGGAGGCTAGAGTTCCTGGAGGAGGTGGATGTGGTTCCCAGTAAGGAACTGAGGTGGGAGCTAGGAGGAGGTAATGACGGGTTTAGAAGTGTCCCATACCTGGAGGTCTACTGAAGGTAGACTATTTGGGGTGGGGTTCGAAGGGGCAGGAAGGAGGGGTAAGATGAGACACTCTGAAACCGAGGGGGAAGGAGAGAGACGAATAGTAGCTTGCAGTTTTTAGAGGATGTCCCTTCCCAGTAGGGGAACCGGACAAGAGGGAATTACAAGAAATGAGTGGGAGAAGGGGAAAACATCCAGGCTGCAAGTAAAGGGAAGGGTTACCCTAGGAGAGGAGGAGATCCCATCAATCCCCATGACAGTGACTGGTGAGGCTTGTGTAAGTCCCGAGTAGGATGGCAGAACTGAGTAGGTAGCCCCTGTGTCCAGCAAAAGGGAAATAGACTTACCCCCTGGGCTTGGCCTGGGTGAGAGGGGTAGCTGAGTCTGGGCTCAGTCAGTCGTCCTCCAACCCGAGCAGCTGGAAGGCCGGACTTACCGTCTCGGGGTTGCCCCCACGTAGAGGTGCTGAGGATTCCCCGAGGTTAGGGCAGTCTGATTTCCAGTGTCCCATCATGTGGCAGTGAGGACATGGTCAAGTTGGCGCCTTTGGGTCGGGACATTGACGGGCCCAGTGTCCCTCGGCCCCGTATTTGAAGCAAGTCCCCGGAGGGGTGCGGTTGGCTGTTCCCCTGTTGGCTCCGGGAGCCAGCCAGCCACAGGGCTGCTACCAAGGCCTGGGTGTGTAGCTGAACCTTCTGCTGGAGCCTGGCCTGCCGCTTAAGTTCGGCTGCCTCCTTTTGGGAGTTAAAGACTTTAAATGGCATTTTCACCAGGTTGGAAATAGGGGTTTGGGAGCCCTCCTCAGCCTTTTTTAACTTTTTCCAAATGTCTGGCACCGATTGGGAGATGAAATGAGTGGCTAAGACTGTGGCCCATGCCGGAGAGGCCTAATTTAAATGGGTAAATTGAGTTAAAGCCTCGGTTAGCTGGTTAAGGAACATGGCAGAGTTCTCGTCTGGGGCCTGAATAATTTCCCTGATCTTATCCTAGTTAACGGCCTTATTGGAGGCTGTCCACATTCCAGCAGTAAGGCATTGGATCATGCGGTCATGGCGTTGGCAGCCATCTTGGCCGTCTTGGTAATACCAGTCGGGTTCCCAGGCCGGGACTACCTGAGCGCCACCAGGCATGGTGGTGTCAGTAAGGTGGACCTGATTGGTGTGTTCTCAGGTGGCAGCCTGGATAAGTTCCCTGTCCTCAGTGGTGAGGGTGGTGGTCTGGACAACATGTAAGTCATGCCAGGTCAGGTGGTAGGCCTGGAACAAATATTGGAATTCCTAAATGTAGTTATCTGGGTTGGCGGAAAAAGAGCCCAGGAGGTTTTCTATTTGGGAGAGGTCCTGTAGGGAGAAGGGTGTGTGGACTCAGACAACCCCTTCAGCCCCAGCGACCTCCCTCAGGGGGCAAACTAGGTCCGGGGATGGATTCTGATCCTGGGACGGGGTACAAGGGGAGATGGGAGGGGAGGGGAGAGAGTTGGGGGGTGAGCAGAGCTCAGTGGCGGTCCCGGGGGGTAGAGCTTTAGGAGCTTCAGGAGTTTCAGGAGCCGTTGGAGTCACTGGAGCTGGGGACAGTTCTGGGGTCTGAGGGGGATCAGTAGATATGGGAGAATGGGGAATATTATAGGCGGGAGGCAGAAATAAGGGGGCGCTCTTACAGGGGGCCCTGAAAGGTCTTCGGGAAGTTTGGAGAGGGAGAGGGTGGATCAAGGTCCTTGGGAGCAGTAGGCAGAATGGTTGGAGGGGGAGAGCGGGCGAGGAGGACCTGAGAGGTCAAGCAGCAGGAGCATAGTGAAGGCTGAGAACGTAAGGCCCAGAAAGCCTGGACATAAGGGATTTCGGACTATTTGCCTTGGCATCTACAGAGGTTGTCCAGATCCATGAGTATTTGACTTAGGGTCAAATTTGGACTGGGAGGTTCCCATGGTCCCTTCACCTATCAACTCAGGGCACGGAGGATGGTGTCCCCTCATCCGTGTGCTGGGTTGCAGTTTGAAAGGGAAGGTAGTTGCCGTGGAAGGGAGACATCTCCCAATTCCTTGGAACTATGGGGGCCACCAGGTGGCCGGAGGGGGTTGCCCTGATGTGGTCGTGACTAGGAAAAGGCATCCTGGAGGAGGATCAGGAACCAGGGAACACTCACCACAGCAGGCTTTGAGAGATGTCTAGAGAGAGAGAGAAGTCCCAGTCCGTTTGAGAGGAGGAGAGAGCTTCCGTGCCCGAGCAGGGGCTCAATCTCCTCCCAGGTTTCGGCACCAAATGTAAGGTTTTTCATGGTGAATAGAATGGAGACCGCAAAGGCAAACAGGGTCCAAAGAGGGAGCTTTATTGCAAGCATCCTCGGGCAAGGTTCCGTGACTCAGGAGAGGAGAGTCAGGGAAGTCGCACCTGGGTTGGGGAGTGCAGGGGTTTTTAAGCCTTATTGGTTCCGGGTCTGGATTCAGGTGGGTTTTTTCCCATGTTAGGCAAGGGAACATTATGTCCCTAGGTGATTGGCTGGGGGTGGGGAAAGTCCAGACAATGGTGGGTGGTCCCTGGCTGGAAAGTCCTGTATGGAGAGTTTTGGTTTCTCGGCTAGGTTTCGATGTACTGGAGATGGCGTGGTGGCCACACTGCTTTGGAGGGAAGACCAGCCATCTTGACCCAGTCCGTGACGTCCGCCATTTTGGGTGCCCCTGTCTCTCAGCCAGCCCAATAACATTAAGCTCTTGGCTAATAAATTTTTAGATAGGAAAAATATAAAGGAATGAAGTCAGAAACATAACCAGGAAGCATGGCAGGTACAACCTGATCACTTTGACTACATTTTCAAATACTATTCTTTTGTAGAAATTTACATGCTGTTATAAAATCGGAGAAAGCAGTATGCATAAAATGGGACAGGAGAAAGTTAAAAGGTAGTTTTTCTTGCACAATTTTCCCTAACTAACGACTTGGATTTCCCTCCCTAGTCTCTCTCACACTGGTTTTTGGAACCTCAATATACTGGTGACTAGAGTGATTTAGTTTGAAAAAGAGGGTAGAAAAATAAAAATAGCAAACTTAAGGAGCAAGGAGATCTTATAGTTTTAAATACATGTGTTCATTGTTGCTGTGCTTCTAATTAAAGACTAAGTAAAAGAGCAACAACAACAGCAAACTAAACTAAAGATAAAGGAGGGAATCCAGAAATATATCAGTTGCTCAATATTAGCTCAAGGTTTGGCGTTTCCTCCTTCACACTCAGAGTTGTGTCTCGTTCATCCTTCCCAAATCCTATACTCTGATATGGACCTTCTATTTCTTAGTTCTTGATACAGTCAATAAGTAAAGGGGAAAGGGAAACTCCTGAGGGTCATCTACCTCCAAAAGACAAGACAAGCTTCCAGACAAGTACATACTTTATTTTGGCTAAAAAATTAGCTTCCAGTTCTGATGTGGTATGTCACACTGGTGAGCTAAGTTGGGCCATATGTTATCTCCAGGGATATTTGTGATGGATCCTTTTGTCTCAGGCCCAAAGTAAAAGCAAACAAAGTATCACATTTATTACTTTCCATAGCATGATGTTTTTCAAAATGTGATCCAGAGGTCAAAGGCATCAGAATCCTCTGGGATGCATGCTAAACGTATACACACTCCATATCCTTCATTTTCACCCCATTCATAGATAATGAATGAGGGTGTGTGGAGGTGGTTTCTGAAAATGTGTAGCTTCAACAATCTATTGGGGTGATTCAGCAGACTGAAGACTGCTGGTAGTTCTGCTCCAAGAACCTCTCATTGTGGTGTTTAAGGTCTTACCCTTAGGCATAAAGAGACATACCAAAGGAAAATAGGAGTACTTGTCAAAATCTACCAGTAGTTAAACTCATCTTACTGTTTTTTTGTTGTCTTCTTTCTTCAGGGTGATAGAGAAAATGAGTTTCAGGCGCAGACCTACTCTAAAATTCAAGGAAAGGCACCTGTCCTGTGACTAGATACTTAAATGTGATAAATGAAGCTAATAAGCTGTTAAAATGTTTCATCTCCTTCTTTGATAGACATTCGTTTAGAACGTCCTGTGAAGTCAGGTCCAATATAGTATTTTCAGAGTCCTTGAAGTTCGATGTGGGCTACTTGGTGGCACAAAGAGTCAGCTGCAGATCCTTAGCCTCTGGGCCATAGCCCACCCCTTATCTCAGTCTGCCCAGGCCTATATTCTGAGAGGCTTCACACACATAGCTTTGGACACCACCTCTGGCTAGTATAAGTGCCATCTTCCCTAAACACACAAAGAGCTACTCTTTGGCCACGGCAGTCTTCTGACCTCACTTTGGTCCCTGGAGGAAAGGGCCCTTGCAGCTTGTAGAAGTGGATTACGGACTACTTTACGTGGGTATGGAATCTCCAGTGTGCTTTCAGAGGGAGTACAATGGGCTCTTGTAGGCATGTTCTCTTGGCCTGAGGCCTCATCAGGGCAGGAGGGGTGTGGCTAGAGGAAGGCCAGCCCTGGATTTGCTAAGTACAGGCCCAAGGCAGAGACTCAGGAGTTATTTTATGTGTGTGTGATTCTTAAAATTTAAGTATTATCTTGTCCAAGTTTCTGGCTAGTTTATTCATTTATTCTCTGAGTAATTTTTGAGCTAAATCGTCAGAATTAGTTTAGACATTTGGGATGTATTGGTAAAAAAAAAAATCAGACTGAGCCTTTGGTTTTGTGGAGCTTATATTCTAATGGATTCTTGAGTCCCTTCTATAACATACCTAACACCTGCTGTTTGAAGAAAGTTTAAACATATCCACTGATGGGCGGTTCAATGTCTTTCACTGTGGACTACACTTTTCTTTCTTTCTTTCTTTCTTTTTTTTTTAAAGATCTTATTTATTTGACAGAGAGAAACACAGCCAGAGGGAACACAAGCAGGGGGAGTGAGAGAGGGAGAAGCAGGCTTCCCGCTGAGCTGGAAGCCCGATGCGGGACTCAATCCCTGGTCTCCGGGATCATGACCTGAACCGAAGGCAGTCGTCTAACCAACTGAGCCACCCAGGCGCCCTGTGGACTACACTTTTCATCTGACTTTTTTTCAATTGGATATATGGACACCTTCCCAAGATAGTAAAAATTCCAGCTGGGAAAACTTGCCATTAATTTATTCTATATGGAAGAAAACACTATTTCAAGTAGATTATTTCTTTTAAATCCAAGAAAAAATAAATAAAAATAATATTATATTTTGAACTGTTCTTGATCATGATTCTGATATTAATTTGATATTATGAACTTCTTTTTAATAAAAGTACAACCAGGAGCTTATTAGAATTGCTAGTCATGCAATATTTTAATTAAATTTTTTAAAAAGATTTATTTATGTATTTTAGAGAGAGATAGAGAGGGAGAACATGAACAGGGACAGGGCAGAAGAGAAGGAGAGAGGGAGAAAGAATCTCAGGCTGACCCCTTGCTGAGCATGGAGCCCATGAAAGGCTTGATCCTAAGACCCTGAAATAATGACCTGAGCTGAAATCAAGAGTCAGACACTCAACCAACTGAATCATCTGGGTGCCCCCTCATGTAATATTTTAAAAATATGTAAATTTTAGTTGGTACACTCCAGCTATTTTTGAATTGAAAATACTTTGTTGTTTAAAATATGCAAAGATATGAATTATCTATGCAAAGAGTAATCATAATATTTAATTTCATATGAGAAACTGAGATTCAGATATTTTAAATATGGTAAATAATACTGTTAGGTTAGACTTACTTCAGTAAATACTCCACTGGGCATGTCTTTGTAGTATTTCAGAAATGAGAACTCTGAGGAGGATATTGGCATGTTTAAAGCCTTGTTTGTTTGTTTGTTTGTTTGTTTGTTTGTTTTTAAACTTTTGAGAGGTTTAGGACCCGGGTTGGGTGACTTTAGGGTGAGAATTGCAAGGTAGAATACTAGTTGGGATTGGCAGAGTTTGTGACACAATTGTTTTGGATTGGCACGCATTGCAAGAAAATGTTCTTTAAACACATACTACTGAATGAGCTATGTTAATAGTCTATTGTCATATGTTCAGGAACAGGTATTTTGAGGAAGTATGTTATTTTATTTATTTATTTTTTTCATAGAGAGAGGAGGGGCAAAGGGAGAGAGAGACAGAGAATCTTAAGCAGATTCCACACTCAGCTTGGAGCCAACCCAGGTCTCGATCTCACGACTTGAGCCAAAATCGAGAGTCAGTTGTTTAATCAACTGAGCTACCCTACAGAAAGATTCTTTTCCTTCTTTTTTTTTTTTTTTCTTTTTTACCAAATTCCTGTGTTGGTTAGATTGTATAGCACAAAATCAGGAATGTATACTTTGTACCCAAATAGTTGAGCATGAAAACAAAGTATGGATTAAAGTTCTTAATTGAACCTCATTTTTTTTCTTGTAATAAATCACTGTTGTAGAGAAGCTGAAAGCTATTTATCTGTAGTTCATTTAAGAAGAAAGGGAACAGTCTACTCCTCTTATCATTTATATGCAAATATATACCTACACAATCAAATAAGCCAATTAACTTTCCATTTCTACCAGCTATACTGATATTTCATATTTCTATACATTGATTTTTTAACCAATATTTCTCTTTTTTTGAATGTCTTGACCTCCTGATAAACCTATGAGTGAAGGAATAACAAATTCAATAATAAAGAGCAAATCATTTTTTTTTTAAGATTTATTTGACAGAGACACAGCAAGAGAGAAAGAACACAAACAAGGGGAGTGGGAGAGGGAGAAAAAGGCCTCTCGCCAAGTGGGGAGCCCAATGCAGGGCTCCATCCTGGGACTCCGGGATCATGACCCTAGCCAAAGGCAGACACTTAACAACTGAGTCACCCAGGTGTCCTAAAGACTGATTCTGTTTGTTTTTTTTTAAAGACTTTATTTATTTATGAGAGATAGGGAGAGAGCAAGAGGTAGAGGCAGTGTGTGAAGCAGACTCTCTGCTGAGCAGGGAGCCCGATGTGGGGCTCCATCCCAGGACTCCAGGATCATGACCTGAGCCAAAGGCAGATGCTTAACGACTGAGCCACCCAGGTGTCTACAGAACACAATCTTGAGAATGCTGGGATTTGTGATTGATTTTGATTTTCTACTTTTGACCAGGTATAATCCTGTCATAAGACTGACTTCCTCTAAGTAAGGAAAATAAAGGATTCAAGTTTCTTTGCTGCAGACTCAGCTTTAGAAAACTACCCAGAAGCTGCCCTTGAGCTAAAATTGATATGCCAGTAACACCCTTGCCCTTTATTTGACTCCAAAATAAATCTGCATTAGGTACACAAAAGCAGTTCGGAGAACTGGATCAGCTCTAGTTGCCTTCCAACTCCTGTGGAAGCAGCTTCCCCTCAGATTCAGACTCTTGTGTTACTCTAGGTGAATAATTATCAATATTAGAGTGGCTTGTAAGAATTTTAAAAACAAGCATTTAGGAAATTGAAGCTAACTGATAATCTGTTAAGAATGATAAAACTGTTGGTTTGGTCTTAGTTTATCACTATTTTTTATAAACTGCAACATTTAATTATATTTCTTTTTTTCCTTTTTTGCATATTTTCAGTAATATTGCTGATTTTTTTGGGTTTGCTCTTAACTCCATTAACCATAAATAGATTTTTTAGTGTTCACACCTCTCTGTTCTAGTGTTAATCGTTCTAATGGTCATGTGAGGAGAATATTGGCATTCTTTCCTAAAATGGAACTATGAGTGTGTTGCAATGTGATGAGAATTACAGTATGAGTTAGGCAACCTGAGTTGTCATCCTAGCAATAAAAACAGCTATTTGTGTAAATTTAGGAAAGCTCTATGGTACTAAAGTTGCTTATTTGAACAAATGAAGGTGTTGGGCTATTTGACTGATAAAGTTTTCCCATGTCTATGAAGGTTTAATTTAGTTTAATTATAAACTATCCATAATAAATTAGATTGCATATGGAAAAAGATGGTAAGAGGCTAAACAGGCTAAACCATGATGCTTTTAATGTCTTGTTGAATTTAGGATGATATAATGGATTTATATATAAAATATGAAAGAGACACCAAAGGTCAAATTAAAGTTAAAATTTAAAAGTCAAATAAAAGGGGTGCCTGGGTGGTTCAGTCATTAAGCATCTGCCTTGGGCTCAGGTCATGATCCTGGAGTCCCAGGGTCGAACCCCACATAAGGCTCCCTGCTCAGCAGGAAGCCTGCTTCTCCCTCTCTCACTCCCCCTGCTTGTGTTCCCACTCTAGCCCTGTTTTTTTGTCAAATAAAGAAAATCTTTTAAAAAATCAAATAAAACATTAAAAGAGATCTATATATTTAAGAAAACACTTGAAGAAAAAAGCTTTAGTTTGTCAAATGGATTCAACTTAGCAAATTTAACATAGAGAAAAAAAATGTAATGTTCCTAAATGAGAGTCTGGCTTTTTCTTTTTTCTTGCCCTTCTGCTAATAATGAACTTTACTTGAGCTCTGGAAAACACTGATGGTTATGAAATTTCCCCAAGGTTTTGTTATTCAGAATCTCTCTTACTGTGTTATGGGAAAAAGTTTACCTCAAAAAACCACCCATATGAGTTAGATAGGACCTCTGTCCATTCTTTTTCATGACCCTTCATGATTTGTAGATGACTCCCTTGTGTACCTGTGACAGCCCAAACACAGACTTTTCCCCCTTTTGTCTGAATCTGCTGACAAAACCAGACATATGCCCTCCTCTTCCCATTCCTTGCTTTATGAATGATTAGCTGAGATTAGAACTGTGCCCCATGAAACTAGTGAGACACAGGGATCAACATTTCCATTTTAAATAAGCAATTGAGACTCGTGATTGAAACAAAAAAAAATGAAACAGCAACTCAAGTGTAGATCACTCTACCTTTAACTTTACTCCTCCCTGTCAAAGTCTAGGGTAAAACTACACAGCTTGGACCTAGGTTTTTGGAGCTTCCTGTTGTAATAGCCTGCAAAAAAATCAATCTCCTCACTTGTTTTACTTTGTCTTTGACATTGCCTTCTATTCTTCTTCCTTTTCTTCCTCTCTTTCTCTCTCTTTGTTACTGAATACCCATAGGTTTTCTCGGACTGTATTCAAGGTGAGGCTTGAAGCACAGAGATGATACTTCTCTTGCCTTCCTAAACAGAAAGAATGATGAGTGGCAGATGGGCATGTGTCTACTAAAATGAGAAAAGGAAAGATTAATTACATACTGAAGAGATAATGCTTCTGAGCTGAATAGCATTTTAAGGACCACACAGCACTCAGTTATGATAGAATACTTTAATTTGGATCTATCGTTAAGAAGTCTTAGATTTAGAATAACTGACATTCAAAGTTGTCAACTTAAATGAAGTAATAGAACAACTGACATTCAAAGTTGTCAACTTAAATGAATGTATATATGTGTGTGTATGTGTTTAATACATATTTATTTCTGACTGTAAGGTCCTGCAGATTAAAGAGACCCAAAAATGTCAGTCAATTAAGTGTATGTTTATATTAGATATACACACACACATATATATAATATGTGTGACATGTATATAATCATATATAAAGTATTATAACCATTTTATCAAATTGAGGGGCAATTCAATATATCAAAATTATTAAGAAGTTTACAGGTTTTTTTTTTTAAGATTTTATTTATTTATTTGACAGAGAAAGACACAGCAAGAGAGGGACCATAAGCAGGAGAAGTGGGAGAGGGAGAAGCAGGCTTCCCGCCGAGCACGGAGCCCAAAGAGGGGCTTGAACCCAGGACCCTGGGATCATGACCTGAGCTGAAGGCAGACGCTTAACAACCAAGCCATCTAGGTATCACAAGGAGTTTACAGTTATTTTTTTTTAATTCAATTTTATTTTTTCAGTGTTCCAAGATTCATTGTTTATGTCCCACACCCAGTGCTCCATGCAATTGGTGCCCTCAGTACCCACCACCAGGCTCTCCCATCCCCCACCCCCTTCCCTCCAAGACCCTGTTTCTGAGTCCAAAGTCTCTCATGTTTCTGAGTCCAAAGTCTCTCATGTTTCGCTTCTCTCCCCGAATTACCCTCCTTTCCATTTCCTTTCCTTCTCCTACTGTCCTCTATATTACCTCTTATGTACCATAGGTAAGTGAAACCATGTGATACTTGACTTTCTCTACTTGGCTTATTTCATTCAGCATAATCTCTTCCAATCCAGTCCATGTTGCTACAAAAGTTGGATATTCATCCTTTCTGATGGAGGCGTGGTATTCCATTGTATATATGTACCACATCTTCTTTATCCATTCATCTGTTGATGGGCACCTTGGCTCTTTCCACAGTTTGGCAATTGTGGCCATTGCTGCAATGAACATTGGGGTACATATGGCCCTTCTTTTCACTACATCTGTATCTTTGAGATAAATAGCCAGTAGTACAATGGCAGGGTCATAGGGTAGGGAGTTTACAGTTTTGATGAAGTTCTTCTAGCTTAAAGATTATTCTATTTCATTATTATTATTCTATTTCATATTCCTTTAATCTATAAAAGTAACCCAGGAAAAAAATAAATGTTATTTACAAGAATTCTTGATTTCTATAAATCTAACTTTTCACATGCTATAGTTCTACAGCATTTTTACTTCTATAAGATTTATAAATCAGCAGATCTCAAAAATTTCATTTGAATTGGTAGCAGAACAATATAAACATTTCTATGCTTCTCATATGATAAAGACAGCCTGCTCCTTCTCCTTGTGCAGGCACATTACTCTAAGTGATGAGGTTCATGGCACTACACAGCATGTTTTCTTGGATCAACACCAGCTCTTCAATCCCAACGCATCTCAGAGTGTATTTTTGATGAATAAATTACCAAACTAATGAGACACACTAAGAGGTTAAGGATTGATCAAGTACTTAATCTTTTTAATGAAGGACACAGCATGAAACACATTCCTTCAAATAGATACAATAAACAATCTTCTAAAACCTAATTAGAATAAAAATACAAAGAAAGGTGCAAAGTCTTAGAATTTTTCTACCAGATAATAACTTAGCATTTTCTGCAACAATGGAAAGCATTTAAATCATCACCCTTATTAAGATTTGAATCAGGTGAGTGCCAGAAATGCAGCAGGATAAAATAATGTTTTGCTTTGTTTTGCTTTTTTTCTGGGTCAAGTCTGGAGATAGGAGCTGTGCTGGGAGAAATTAGTAATGATTTATTAGTTATAATCATAAAACAATAACAGTATAAATGTATTGAAAGCTTGCAATTCTAGCACTGTCATGTATTATTTCACTGAATTCTCCTAAAAATTATATGAGATGATGCTATTATTTTTCCCATTTTACAGATGAAAAAACTGAGCTCTAGATAACTTACCCAATATCAATATAGGGTAGGTGAGAGAACTGAATTCAAACCCCACAACGTTCGCAGTCATAAACCATTAAAACAGGAAAACCATTAAACTGTGTCAAAAATTCTTTTTTCTTTTTTTTTTTTTGCACTAAGTGTGTTTCCTGCAGAAAAATTACTTCAAAAAATATTCCTTGGGGTGCCTGGGTAGCGGCTCAGTTGGTTGGGTGACTGCCTTCGGCTCAGATCATGATTCCAGAGTCCTGGGATTGAGCCCCGCATCGGGCTCCCTGCTTGGTGGGAAGCCTAACTCCCCTAGCTTGTGTTCCCTCTCTAGCTGTGTTTCTCTCTGTCATATAAATAAATAAAATCTTTTTAAAAAATATTCCTTTACTTAGTAAGAAACAAACAATTTGGAATGACAGTGATTTAAGTTCAACCCACACAACACTGTCAATGGAACTTCGAAAACATGGGTCAGCCATACCAATTTTACTTGCTCTTAATGTTTGTCATTCTTCAAAGACAGAATAGATCTCTATCCAGGGAACTAGTATCTTCCCAACAAAACTTAAATTATTGATTAATATGGAATTTCAGTGGTGTAGTTCAAGGAATAAAAGCTGCAATTTCAAATACAGGTAATTGTTGTGTGCCCTTGCTGTATTTGTTCTATCAGGAAACCATCAGGGGTTTAGAAAGAAATCTACTTTAGGAGAAAGATGGGCCTAATTTGTAACAGTTAAAAATATAAGTAAATAATTCCAATTGTCTCAAAACATTCATCATTTTGCCTCATAGACAAGTGTTTGGTTCTCATGTAAAATACTTTTCTCCATGGGGAATAATTCATACTCTTGGAGAGCAAAGCTTATTTAGTGATTCACTTTCTCTTGTTTATGACTCTGTGCTTTAGATGAGTTATGTTATAACTGCTATTTAGTTTACTGCCTTGAAATAGTAGAATTCTAGCAATTACTTCTAGAATTAACTTGTTTTCAGACTTTGCTCTAGGGAGTACTAGTGATTCAATGAGGCCCATGCCTAAGATGGGTAGGCAAAGAGCCGGCCTGCCCTAGTCCATCAGCAAATCAGACATTCCTTTAACAGAGAGCTTAGGAACCAAATCCTAACTCCAAAAAATTTTAAGTCCCTCAGTTAGAATAATGAGAGAAAAAGTCATGGTATAACCCATATTCATTTCAGTATCTTAAAACATTTCTTTTTGGAAGGCTATGAGTATATTAGAAAAGTTGTTAGATTTGAGTCAAAATTCTGCATTTATCTTGATATGAACTTTGAGGGCTAAGATTCCACATCTATAAAAAAAGAAGAATGTCAGACCATTCTTTTTTAAAAATCACCTCTAGCTTTAAAATACAAAAAAAAAAAAATGAAGTTAACACTAATGATCACAAACAAGTTGTATTTGTTCTTTGAAGATTATATTATAGCTCAGTTTCCTTATATTCTTAATAAATAATGACCACATATGACACTGTTAGTCAACATGACATTTAACATTGGTATGCAAAATTAAATTTTCAGTTATTCAGATATTTATAAATACCCTCATGTTTGTTTCCACTGAGCAGTATTTGTGAGTAGGATTGTTTCATTCTAAACTAAGAAGTTTTCCAGCCCACTGAAGTATCTGTAGTATGTTAAGCACTTACTCGCTTCTGTAGAAGCCTGAAAGAATTTAAAGAATTTATAAACTCTTCAAAGGTGTCCAATTACCTCCCATATTGCTCCACAGTCAAAAAACAAATCTGGTTCTTTATCATTTATTGTTTCATTACTTACCAAATTTATAACTGTTTTTGAGAAAGTTCATTGCATGCATTTATGGAAAACAGTATATTTTCTCTACATATATGATCTCCATATTTATTGTTTTGTGGATTTTTATGATTATAAAACTTCACATTTTTTTCTTTCTCATTTTGCCTTTTAGGACTCTAGATAAAGAAACTTTGCTATAAGTATGTTAAATCATTAAAACCCTAAATTTAGTATGTTTTCCTTTTAAAAATCTATAATGCTATTCTACAAAAAAATGGAAACATTTGGCTTTTGCTTGCTTCCTTCCCTCTTCCTGTAATCTGAAAATGACACAAATCCTAAGTGTGCAGTTCAATGAATCTTCACCAAGTGAATGAATCCCTATAAATACATCAGAAAATAGAATATTACCAGGGCTGTAGAAATTCTTTTTGAGTCCCTACCAGTCACTGACCATCTGCAAGGGTGATCTCCATCAAAACATTTAATATCATAGAAGCCTGCCTGATTTTAAACTTCCTAAAAACAGACTGTGCAGCAAGCCCTCTGTTGTGCATGATTTCCCTGACTTCATTGTTTTGCTTTTTAATTTGTCCATGAATTTGTGAGTAAGTGTGATTGGTGTTGTACATCTTTGGATAGTTAACAGCTGAAAAATAGTAGATGAACTACTTGTGGGAAAATGTTTTTACAAGTGATATACTAATGTCCACTCTGCCTTATTACATATTATCTCCATCTTATCTGGGATTTTCCATACTAATATAATAAAGCCTTGCTGAAAATAAATGATGTGTAATCTGAGAATAATCTATCCATAACCATATGTAACAAGGCTTCTCTTCCCACAGCTTTCAACTTCAGGGCTCAAACTATTTTAGAGATTTCACAAAGTATAGGTTCTTTCCTAAAGTGACTAATGAGACATAATGAATATTTGGGACAGAAAATAACAGAATTTCATATATGTGACTTTTTTGAATTATAAGAGAAAGTTAATCAAATAGACTACATGTTATGCTAATTACAGATTGGCATTTATACATGCTTGTTTATTTTTTTTAAGGTTTTATTTATTTGACACACACACACACACAGAGCACAAGTAGGGAGAGCAGCAGGCAGAGGAGAGAGAGAAGCAGAGCCCCTGCTGAGCAGAGAACCCAAAGTGGGGCTAGATCCCAGGATCCCAAGATCATGACCCGAGCCAAAGGCAGACGCTTAACTGACTGAGCCACCCAGGCACTCCACGTGCTTGTCTTTTTTACCTTGCATTTTGAATGTACTCCAGTTTCATCCCTACTGCTTAACTCTGTCTAGGTTCTTTGGGTGGGGAGGCACTTATTCTTGCATCTCTCAACCTTAAAATAACTACAAACCAAAGTAGGTGTTTACTCAGTGTGTTTGAAATGAATAAAATGCTGACATCTCAATTTTTCCAAATCATGCAATAGTAAGTAGTCAGAATCTCTATTTTTGCATTTATTATATACAATGGTACCTTTAATATTGATTTGTCCATTGATTATATTAAAAGTTTATTATTCCTGAGGCACGGGAATATTTTTTATTCTCTATAAGCACCTTTGTTATTCTCTTTAGAGTACATAAACATTTTTGAAATATTCTTGAATTTTCAAACCAATAACTAAAGCTAAAGTATGAGTTCTTTTTCACCAATAGGAAAAAAAATTCTAAGAAAAATTGGTAACTCTACCCTAATCTCTAAATCAATACAGAGCCATAGCCTAAAATTACTGAATTCCATTGGATTGATAGGTAATACTCCAGAAAGCATCAATGGCTGCCAACTTTTGCCTTGGAAATAGAGAACAGGCCAATTGGCCAGAAAAAATGTTTCAAAGGGAGAAAAAAAGATAATCAATCAACTAAACAATTCCACCTCATGAGAGAACATGATAAGATTTATTAAATTCAATCTTTGGGCATTGTATTACTAACTCTCAGAAGGTCAGTATAACAAAGTAAACAGTTTCTAGGGTTCTTTGTGTTTTTGTTTTGTTTTGGTTTATTTTGGTGTAGTTCAGTCTACAAAATAAATTGGAAGAAAAAATAAAAAGAGTATATCTCGTTTCCTCTTGTCGTAGTTGTTTTGAAATCGTTCCATGAGGCAGACATTTTGTCAGTAGAATCTGATCTAAATGATTCCGAAGTTTTGTTCTACAAGAAGAATCTTTATTTGAATTCCCAGCCCAGTGTTTTTGTATATATAAATTTGGTTAGAGATATTTAGTATCTTCCAACATTAGTGGCCTCACATGTGCAAATACCATGTGCAAATTCCCCTTTCAATCTGGAAAGTTATTAATTAAAATCATCCAGGAAATATGGTTGAGGTTAGTTTCCTTGTCCAGTCTTTCTTCTGAATGGCAGCCATGCTTGAGCTGTGCAGCAAAGCAGAGGCAAAAGCAGAGAGCAAGCAGATGGCTTAATTGTCAAGTCCATCCTATCCATCATTGGGCCATGTGCTCTTTTGACAGTCCAGGACATGTTATTTCTAGGAACAGCAGGAGCTGCTGCTAAAGCCAGCAAATACATTTTTGTGGTAATACCATTGGCCAGTAGCATTTAATGTCACAACTAGAGATAACAAGATTTTATACCACAGGTAGTAGTATTTGGTGTTTAATACCACAGGGAATGGTATTAAGTATTTACTATCATATGTATTGATACAGATGCTTTTGCTTCTTACTGTGTCCTTAAGAAATGGGGTAAGACCAAAACATCCTTATGTGTTTTTAAAACCATTTTCAAATTGTAAGATATACTAATGGCTTTGATAAAAATCATTATAAAATTATACACATACTGAATTTCATTGGTGATTTCTATTTTACCTTTAAAGCATTTAGTAATGTCTATTGTTTCTGGGATGATAGAAACTCAAAATAGAGAACTCTGTTTTATCATAATCTGACCAGCTCACACAAAATGATAGATGATAATCATGTTGAAATGAAAGCTTCATTTTTGTCAATAATTGGATTTATAATAAGTAATAGCAAACCAAAGTATTGAAGAGAGTTATATCATATCACTCAAAGAATCTATATTTCATATATTTTTGCAGTTGTACATGAAGAAAGAGAGAGAATATATTAAGGATGCTATTTTTAAAGTTCAGCTTTGCAAAATAGTTGGTACACACGTATTTGTTTCCAAAAAGTAAAGTTTACATTCATAATTACTGCCTACTGATATTCAAATACAATTAATACAAGAATTAGTCAATTTTTGACAGGCAAGAAGAAAAGAAAATGCATTTAGTATAGACTGGTTTACAAACTATTATGTCTATTTCCTTGGCAAATATCATTTGCTTTGTTTGAGATACAAAGAAATTCTTGTCTAGATGTTTACATAATCACCCCAACAAAGAAGGGCCATTATAATTAAAAATACAACCAATGTATAGTAAATACCATAAAATGTAGTTTTTAAAGTTTTTGCATTTTTTTTGCATTTTGAAACACATTCTCTTAATTCCTATTTCTGAAATAGTAATTAATATCTCCAACCTATTTAAATATAATTTAAATATTTCCATTTGTAAATTTCCCTATTTTTAAAAAAGTGACACTTAAAAAAATGTTTCTTTTTTTTTTTTTTTAAGGATAATCTCCTTTTGTTCCCTTAGAATAGTTAAGTCAGTCCAAAAACTATGATCATTTTAGTGAGGAAGAACAGGGAATTGGTTAATTTAAGTTTCTACCTCAATTTGGAGATTGGTGGGGGGGGCATGAAAGAGATAGATTAGCAATTATTAACTGTGTATTTGTCATCTTTATGTAACTAAATCCATGATGCATAAATTCTCCGGGTAATGGGGTCTAACTTACCTAATCACCCTGAGCACAGCCAGGTCTTCTATTAATCCTCCCAGAAGCAGTCCCCAAGGCAAAGGATTCAGTACAAGTGATTTGTTAAAGAAGGTCCCTGTAGAAAGCAGGAGAAGCAGCCACACAATCCCGTGGTTTCAGTGGAATCCCAGACTCAGCCCCAGTCCTCAGGGAGCTCTGTAATGTAAAAAGACCCCCAGGACTGTGGAGACTTGAAGCAAAGGAGAGGAGCCTTGGTGCTCTCATATGGGTCAGTCATTGTTAGGGACTGTGGCTGGGTGGAGGGAATTTATTCCCTGTACTTGTGGCTCCCATAACGGTGGGCAATATCCTCTGAGAAGAGAGAAGAAAAGTAGGCAAGCTGCAAAGTGCCCTGAAGCCGTGATGTGACTGCATAGGGATGGTCCATCAGCCTGACTCAGATAGCACCGCCAGGGCTCCATCTTGTATGAGCATATAGGTCCAGCTCTCCCTCACTTATTTCTGAGGAATCCCAGCAAGAGTCTGTCTCTTCCTGGCTATTGTTTATTTCCTGTGCCTTCACTGTACCTCCTCTGGTTATGTCAGTTTGCTCCCTTGACCATCTGGTGACTGCTGCTCCAAGCTGCAACCCTTCTTCCCCAGTTAGCTTTGCCCTAAAGGTGGACACAGTCCTTTCTCTTTAATCACAATAACACTCAATACAAGGATGTGCAGTGAATAAATTTAAGTCAAGAATTACAAAACAGAAATAAAAAGCCTAATTTTCTTTCTGGGCTTTCTCCCTATTCTGTCCTTACGACCTTGAGATCTATTTGCCCTCCACTCCCAAATAAAATAACAATCCTCCTCTGATGTGGCACATTTAACACAATTTAAGGCACTTTAAGAAGTTTTGTTTGTTTTTTTTTTAAGTTATAATAATCTTTTCAAGGAAAAAAAGATAATAACACCATTTATTAAATAGAATTCTTTCTCAAGTATGTTTGTGAATATCATTCGCTATATTCTTTTTTAAAGGAGTAGTGCCTAGAGCCTTGCCTTACTTCTGTACCACTTAATAATCACATGAAAAACTTTTCTAAGACATTTTAGCTTAGTCCCTAGAATGCAGAAACTGTTGCTTTTTAAAAATCAGCTCTATGGGGTGCCTGGGTGGCTCAGTTGGTTAAGCGACTGCCTTCAGCTCAGGTCATGATCCTGGAGACCCCGGATCAAGCCCCGCATAGGGCTCCCTGCCCAGCGGGAAGCCTGATTCTCCCTCTCTCACTCCCCCATGCTTGTGTTTCCTCTCTGGCTATATTTCTCTCTGTCAAAAAAATAAAATCTTAAAAAAAAAAAAAAAATTCAGCTCTGGGGGCACCTGGTTGGCTCAGTCAGGAGTGCTTGAGACTTTTGATTTTGGAAGTTGTAAGTTTGGGCCCCATGTTGGGTATAGAGATAACTTAAAAAAAATCTTTTAAAAAAATTGGCTTTGTTTTCTCCCTACCTTATCTATATATTGCATCTAGTTTATCTGTCATTGTAAATTATTTTATAGAATAGGAAGTTAAGCCTTAAGACTAAGTAACTTTTATTTTTTATGATTTTTTTAAGATTTTATTTATTTATTTGAGAGAGAGAGAGAGCATGAGAAGGGAGAAGCAGACTCCCCAGCGGCTGGGAGCTCCATGCGGGACTCGATCCTGGGACTCTGGGATCATGACCTGAGCTGATGACAGCCATATAATCAACTGAGCCACCCAGGCGTCCAAGATTAGGCAATTTTTAGAAGTCACATGATTATTGCATGGCCTAACTCATCTTCCACCATGCATCACTTATCTCAAAATATATCTTTTTTTATACTATTCCATCCTTCTATTTAAAAAAGCATTCTATAGGGCCAAATTTTGTCTTGTGTTTGTATACCATCTTTGAGGGTCTTTAGAGATCATTTGACACATCATGTGGCCTCTCAGAATATTTTGAAAAATTTGTCTCTGTTTGAAGAATGTTCCTCTTCATGAATCCTGCCTTCCTCTAATATATATATATGTATATATATATATATATATGTATATATATACATATATATATAATTTTATAATAATATAAATTTTATTTATTTATTTGACAGAGAGAAACACAGCTAGAGAGGGAACACAAGCAGGGGGAGTGAGAGAGGGAGAAGCAGGCTTCCCACTGAGCAAGGAACCTGACACAGGTCTTGATCCTGGGACTCTAGGGTTATGACCTGAGCTGAAGGCAGACACTTAATGACTGAGCCACCCAGGAACCCCTGAATCTTGCACCCCTAAGATAGGAACTAGACCTGGCTTTTCCAGTCTTCCTAATAGCTCAGGCACAAGAACCAGAAACTCAAATGTGAGACATTCCTACAGAGGAGCAATGTAAAGAAGCAAGCAAGACCTCGCAGAAGCCACCTTTGAGAGAGTGTAGTGGTAAAGGTGGCTGGCTTTTATAAGTAACACTGGTGAAGATTCTGGCATTCATTTCCAAGTATCAGGTTTGTAAGCAATCGACTCATTTCTAAATTGTTATTTTGGGGATAAAATTCATGCTTACTTCTCTGTGTGTTTAAGAGAATTAAATGAGATAACGCATAAGCAATGCTAAAAAGTATGCACGGCACAGAATAAGTCCTTAGTATGTCAGCTGTTATGGAGATGATGATGATCATGATTTTGATCTCATTCTTCTTAAATCCTTCCATGGTTCCCCAGATTTTTCAAGATGTAGATCAAACTCCATAGTATATGCCACAAAGACCTGCATTAACATGGTTTTGGTTCCTTTCTTTCCAAACCCTTCCTTCCTTCCTCAACACTAGATATAAAGATTTTTGTGAATACATCTACCTGCTTCCAGTTTCTGAATATATAGCATTTTTAAAAGTCTCAGTGCCTTCACTGTTCTTTTCCCAGAACTGCCCTATTCTGGCTATGAAACTTATGTCTTTCAAACAGAACATTTCTGGGAAGCTTTTGCTTATCCCGTTTGAATTGCTCCTTCTGCCCTCATAGTGTGCTATCTGTTTCTCCATCTCATCATTTAATACAATATAAAGCCCTTTGGACTTACAGATTTGTCTCACCACTACTCTCCTTGAGAGTATGGAATATGTCTTACTTGCATGGCTCTCCATACTTAATCTCAGAGAACATTATTAAATCAAAACAACTTAATCAGAGACTCTTAAGTAGAATAAATAGGGAGACCCTGAATCCAAATAGTTACATTGATGAAGGTAACATCTACTCCCTCCAAAAAGTATAGAATCACCTGTCATTTACTGTTAAACATGTGCAAATTTTCCTTTGTTACACACAATAGTTGATTTCATCAACCTATCTTCACACAACCAGGGTTCTCTGCCTCCCTTGCCCATGAGTTTTCTACACTTGCTGGGCCTACTTTATCTCCAATTACTCTTAAGCCCATTCCAATCTGGATTCACCATCACCTCCATCACACCAAGAAAGCAATCATCACCAAGGTCACCAATCTCCAGGTCAGTAAATCTAATGAACTTAGCCCATATCCTAACTTCCTAGACTTGTTACCTACATTGAATAATATTGAAGCATTCCCTTCCCTTTGCATCTATGTCCGAACATTCTCCTGGTATTCTTCTCACCTATTTGTACCCTACTTTCCAAGCTCAGACTCTTCTTCCCCACTGCCTTTATAACTTTGAATTCTTAATGGCATGATCGAGGCCTATATTTCTTCTTGTTCGTTATCCAAAGAAATCTCTTCTAAGACTATGCCTTTAATATGCTCTAGGTATCTTGAAACCCAGAGCCTAGAACAGTGACACTCTGTACACAGTCCATTTTTTTTTCTTCAGTGTATGACTGAATAAATGAGCAAATATCTGAAAGCAAGAGTACCTATTTTGTGCTGTACTGGGCCTTGGGATGAGCAGGAAAGAGCCCACTACTGCTTTGGACAATAACAGAGGACCACTGTCATCTCCTATATGAGATTAGACTTGATGGTCTCTGAAAAACATTTATCAGTAAGGATCGTGTTATTTTAATAACTCATCCCATCAGGAAGCTCTGCTCATAGTTTGAAGCCCAGGCTCTGTTTGTGATCTATAAGTCTGAGTTCAGTTGGCCATGCATACCTATGAAACAGAAGCCCTGAGTTCAATTTCAGGTCTGCGGTGCGGAAAGAAACAATGAGAAAGGCTTTCTATTATTAGTAAGAGGTTGAATTTTCCCCAAGGAAGCAGTAGGACTTGTGAAACACAGAGATCTGTAAAAGAATGTGGCATTTTGTGTAGGATGGGTGATGTGCAAAACTGAGAAAGAAGGATAAAGGGTAAAAGGAATAAGGACACCTTCTTATAATGTCTCTTATTTAACACGTGGACATTATGGTATCTTTTGTGCTAGATAGCTCATGCTTCAACTTTCAGGACAGTGAATTGTCCTAAATGAGAATGTATACCTTAGAGGCCTTCACTGGCAAAATATCATAAAGTCCACACTCCACACTATAGTGCTTATATATGCAAACACTATATAATTATCGTATGTACTTAGATGCAATATTACATAATGTAAGAGAACAGATACATGTAAAAAAAATCCCACAAATATTTTTGTTTCCCTAGAAATAATCAGAATCTACTATTTGCTGAGGAAATAGAAGAGAGCCGTTGTACTATCCTAACATGTAGAACATGTATAAGACCTAGAATGTGGCCTAAGCCTGGTATGTACTTTACAAATGCTTTTGGATGAACAAATGAATGCAGTTAGCATTCAGTTTTTAAGGTCAGTATTATTCTTTTTGTGAATTCTAACAGAGAAGGAAGCCCTCACTAGTATTTCAACTCAGTTCTCAAGGCATGGCAATCTGGCGAGTGCTTAAATATGTTTACTGGGGGAATGAATGTTTCACTGGAAATAAAAAAATAAATACATTTAAAAATAGTCATTCGATTCTAAATATTAAAGTGTATCATGATGGGACAAAAAAATATATATACCATGCTAAATAGGTGAAACATATTCTTTAAGAAGCATACTTAGAATGGGGCCACCTGGGTGGCTCACTTGGTTAGGCAACTGCCTTTGGCTCAGGTCATGATCCAGGAGTCCTGGGATTGAGCCCCACATTGGGCTGCCTGCTCGGCGGGAAGCCTGCTTCTCCCTCTCTTACTCCCTCTGCTTATCTTCCCTCTCTAGCTGTGTTTCTTTCTGTCAAATAAATAAAATCTTAAAAAATAAAGAAAGAAAAAGGAAGAAAGAAAGAAAGAAAGAAAGAAAGAAAGAAAGAAAGAAAAGGTTCATGTAACAGTAATTTAAAGCTGTCGTATTTGATCTTATACTGTTAAAGATTTTACAAATAGAGCCTTTACCAGTTTCTCCTCCCCTCTTTTTTTTTTTTTTTTTTTTTTTTTTTTTTTTTTTTTTTTTTTTTTTTAAGATTTATTTATTTGAGAGACACCAAGTGAGCAGGGGGAAAGGCAAAGGGAGAAAGAAACAAGTAGATTTCTCACTGAGTGAGGAGCCTGACTCAGGGCTCAATGCCATTACATGAGCCAAAATCAAGAGTTGGATGCTGAACAGACTGAGCCACCCAAGGCCCCCACCAGTCTCTTGAACAATGGAAGAGATAATACATTTAGGAAGTAAAGACTTAGTGATGTCATCTACGGATACTAGGTGAACAGTGTAGATCATTCCTGACAGTATCCTCCTTGAATCATCAGTTAAATTTAATATTCTAGACTAGAAATCTAGAAAAATAATTGTTGAAAGTTGTTGAAAGTTGCTTAATGTAATGGAATTAACACAAACAAATCTCACAGGAGACTCATGCATAAAAAATACTATCAATGAATAGTTTAACATGTCACTACACAGACTTGCCCAATGTTAGAGAATTTAGAAAACTTGGATTTGTAACCAAGGAGTTACTTGGTCTATATGAAATCACAAAAGAGAAAGTGGAACTTTCAGGGATGTCCTTTTTCTATGTAGAATGAATTAACCACTGCTATAACAAAGCATATAACTCCAGTGATTAGAAAGTTCTTGTCTACCAGGTAAGGCAAGAAGGAGTAGAAAGGGGTGCCTGGGTGGCTCAGTGGGTTAAAGCCTCTGCTTTTGGCTCAGGTCATGACCTCAGGGTCCTGGGATCGAGGCCCGCATCGGGCTCTCTGCTCAGCAGGGAGCCTACTTCCTCCTCTCTCTCTGCCTGCCTCTCTGACTACTTGTGTTCTCTCTCTGTCAAATAAGTAAATAAGAAAATCTTAAAAAAAATAAAGCTTTACAAAAAAGGAGTAGAAAGTTTATGATGCATATATTTCAGCTTTTGTAAAGGATTGTAAAGGGAATGAGCTTCAATGACATGTATTGATTATATCCCTGTAATTGATTAAGTAGCCTATACCTTAATTGGCTTAAGTTCTGACCCTGAAATTTAGGAAACATCACACTAAGCAGAGTTCATGGAGGTATATTTTATCTACAAAAGAAATAAAAATAAAAATAAACTCAGAGAGAATAAAATATAATTTTTATCTCATTGCTCTAATGTGAAGACTTTCTTAGACTTATGTCCCTTTGGGATCTGTCATGGTTATATGTGTTCTCCCTATCTAATGCCAGTGACTCTTCTCTACAGAGATAACTAACTTGGGAATTTTGTTCCTGAATGCTTCCATTAAGTTGATCCATACATATAATACACTGGGTCTCAAACTTCGGTGAATATAAGTCATCCAGAGTATGTAGTAAAATTTCAGATTCCCGGAAGAAACTCCATAGTATCTCATTCTAAAGGTCAGAAATCTGAACTTTCAACAAGGACCTCAAAAAATTTTAAATGAGCAGTCCAACAACCAAGATTTGTGAAAAATCCTCACATAGTGATTTCACTGAATCTCGGAGCGTGCATCCAATCCCACTTCCCATTGATGTTGGCTGCACTGGTGTCCCACCCCATAGATGCCTAACTGGGTTATACTGAAACTAATGATCTGGCCAGAAGGTCAAGTGGCACCCCCTGGTACAGTCACAGGTGTATCCAGCCAGCACATGTTCTGTCACTGAGGACAACTATACTCATCATTATAACTGAGTGGTTAGCATTTCAGCATTACCTCTGCTAATAGCAGCTCTTGGTTCCTCTGTTCCCAAAGGAGAATCCTTTCTGACTTGCCTCTGAACTAAACTTACTTTTTTCTCTCTCTGGGGAAATATTTTTACTCAGATATTCCAAGAAGAAAGACAGTTTTTTTCCAAGTCAATAACCAAGATACAGTCTTATGATGATTTCTTTATAGGTAAGGTTGACTTATTCACACATCAGTGGCTGAAGATTGACAATCAAATAACTCAGTTTCTTCCAAGGTGTCATGGCTATTTGGGGCCCATTATGCAAACCTTGAAACAGAAATTCCTCTATAATTAACATGGGTTCCTTACACATATATGTACACACACACACGCACACACACACACACACACACACACACACATATAGTTTAGAATTTAAGATCCTTCTTGAGAATTTCTTAAGAATTTTCCTAAATATGAGTTGCCAAAGAACAGAAAATAGTATTAGGAGAAGCAGAAACTTGCTTAGTACTTTTCTGTTGTGTATCATAGAAAGAAAAAGTTAAGCTTTTACCTCTCTGGCATAATAAGATGTAGTTCAAGGAGGGTGAAGCATGGTGGGAATTCATAAGCTATTAAAATCCCATCCAACCTAGTGAATCTATTTGTTCTTTTCCTATGTTTAGAAGTGGCAGTGATGAATGCTGTTTCCACACAATACGATGCCTGTACCTGGCACTGGGACCATGTTTTATAATGAGCTAGGTATGGCCATCTACTTTCATATCTTGGCTACTATTCTATTTAACATAGACCTTGAAAAAAAGCACATTTAGTTAATAAGTGTTTAGGCATTTTTCAGAAATGTGGTTTTGGAAGGCTGTGCTCAGTAAAGTCTTATTTAGACTATAAATTATGTGTGTTTAACCTGATCTCAATAATCTGTGGTATTTTATGTTATAATATCTGCTTAACATATAAAGCTCCCTTCTTCTTTTCTTACTTTTTAGACTTCATCTTTTAATTTAAATTGTTACTTTAACCTACTCCATCTGCTCAAAGTGATTATTTTTATGATATACTTGGAAGCACTTGCATATCCAAATGCTAATTAGGTATGCATATATATTTATATATTTATAAGTATATATATTAATTGAGGTAAGATTGGTATATAACATTATATTACTTTCAAGTATATCACATAATAATTTGATCTTTGTATATACTACAAAGGGATAACCACAAAAGATCTAGTTCCCACTTATCACCATACAATTGACTCCCTTCTCCCATATTGCTCAACCCCAATTCCTTTCCCTTCTGGTAATTACCAATCTTCTGTATCTATATGAGTTTTGTTCTGATATTTTGTTTTTTATATTCCTCATAAAAATAAAGTTATATGGCCTTTCTTTCATTGTATTACTTATTTCCCTTAGCATAATGTCCTCAAGTTCTATTCATGTTGTTACAAGTGGCAAGATTTCATTCATTTTTATGACTGAGTAATATTCAGTGTGTGTGTGTGTGAGAGAGAGAGTATAATCACATCTCCTTTATCCATTCATCTTTTGATGGAACTTAGGTTGTTTCCATATCTTGGGTATTGTAAATAATACTGCAATAAACATAGGGGTGCATATATCTTTTCAAATTAGTTTATTCATTTTTTTGGATAAATATTCCAAAGTGTAATCGATGGATCATATGGTAGTGCTCCTTTTAATTTTTTGAGGAACCACCACACTGTTTTCCACAGTGGCTGCACCAGTTTACATTCCCACCAACAGTATATGAGGGATCTCTTTTCTACAAATCCTCATCAACACTTACTGTTTCTTACCTCTTCAATAATACCTATTCTAACAGTTGTAAGGTGATATCTCATTGTGCTATGATTTGCACATCCACAATGATTAAAGATGTTGAACATCTTTTCATGTACCTATTAACCATTTATATATCTTCTTTGGAAAAATATCTATTCAGATTTGCCCATTTTTAAATTGGATTGTTTGTTTCTTTCTATTTAGTTATTTGAAGTTCTTTATATATTTTGGATATTCACTTTTTATCAGTTAAATTGAGGTAAGATTGGTATATAACATTATTCTCCCATTCAGTAGGTTGACTTTACATTTCGTTGATTATTTTCTTTGCTATACAAAATTTTTTTGGTTTGATGTAGTCTCATTTGCTTATTTTTTCTTTTGTTGCCATTGTTTTTGGTGTCAAGTCCAAAAATTATCACCCAGACTGATGTTAAGAAGCTTACTGCCTATGTTTTCTCCAAAGAGTTTTATGCTTTCAGGTCTTACATTCAAATCTAATCAATCTGAGTCAATTTCTTGTGTATGGTGTAAGATAGTGGCCAGTTTCATTCTTTTGCATGTGTCCTTCCAGTTTTCCCAACATCATTTTTTGATGAGACCAACCTTTCCTCATTGTGTATTCTTGGCCCAATGTAAGCATGCATTTATTTATGTGCTTTCTTTTCTGTTCTATTGATATGTGTGTCTGATTTTATGCCAATACAGTACTTTTTTTGATTACTATAGCTTTGTAGTAACATGTGAATTTAAGGAGCATGATACCTCCTGTTTTATTCTTTTTTCTCAAGATTGTTTTGGCTAGTAGGTATCTTTTGTGTTTCCAAACAAATTTTAGAAGTATTTGCTCTAGTTCTATAAAAAATATAATTGGAATTTTGATAGGGATTGCACTAAATCTATAGGTTGTTTAGGTAGTATGGACATTTTAACAATATTAATTCATCCAATTCATGAGCATGGGATATCTTTTCATTTATGTGTCTTCTTGATTTTCATTCAGCATTGTAATCTGTCCTGGAGAATTCCATGTGCACTGGAGAAGATTATATATTCAATTACTGTTGGATGTAATAGTTTGTATGTATCTATTAAGTGCATATGAGTTAATGTGTCATTTAAAGCTGTTCTGTTTGGGTGGGCCTCCCTGCTCTGTCTTCCAGGACACTATTCTATTCTTCTGCTTTATCTAGTCTGTTGTTGAGGCCCTCTATTGTATTTTCAGTTCAGTTACCTGTGATTTTTTTTTTTTATACTTTCTTGGATTTTTTGTCTTTTTCTTGAAGTTCTCATTGTGTTAATCCATTCCTCTGAGATTGGTGAGCATCTTTATGACCATTACTTTGAACTCTTCATCAGATAAATTACTCATCTCCATTTATTGAGGCTTTTTCTTGGGGTTTCATTTAGAACATAGTCCTTTGTTTCCTTATTTTGCCTGACTTTCTCTCTCTCTCTCTTTACGTATTAGGCAAAACAACTACCTTTCCTCAGTCTTGAAGGAATGGCCTTGTACAGGCAGTGAAACTTATCATTCAACCTTGCTGTAGCTCTTGGTTATCTCTCAAACCTTTGTGATTGTCTAAGCTGCCTGATTTATTCTTGATAGTTCCCAGTTGTTGAGGATGTGCGAAAACTTCCTCAGTGTTCCAGAGGAAGAGATTTCAGTCCCCACCCAGCTGTAGGCTTATTGGAAGCCAGTCTCTCAGGCAGCAGTTTTTAAAGAATGCAAATATAGACCGTCCTGTGAGACTGTAGTCATAACCTCTGCTGGCCTTCAGACAAGCTGATTTGGATGTATCTCCTTGGTGACAGTGCAACAATTGGGGCTGCAGACAAGTGTACAAGCTCTGTTCTGAGAGGTACCAGTGAAATCAGAGAGGCCAAGGGAGAGTGCAACCATGGCATCCCCTGGCCTGAGACGACCTCAGTAGCCCCTAGATGTGTGGTAAATCTGACTCTTTCCCCTCAGTCTGAAGCTCCAGGAAATAAGCCTTTTTCACAGGAAGATGGAGAGCGTGTTTCAGTCTCTTGTCTGTGTTGTGCCCTGGGGTAGCTTGCCAAGAACTGTCTTTCTGACTGTTTCAGTCCTGCGGTGCCCAGAAATACAGCCTCTTCTCACCAATCCACACCCCTAGCCCCAGCCACCAGAGTCAGGTGATCAAAGGGTGTCCCCTGTGTGGATTGGATAAATCTGCTCGTTTCAGCAAGTTCATAGCTGTTGGAAAGATGCAGTGAAAAGGCAAAAAATGGTGCCAACCAGTGCCTTTATTCCCAGAGAAACCCAACCAATCTCTGCACCCCTGGCAGATGCTTTGAGATTAGCTAATAAATCTTCATGTATTGTCCAGGTGTTTTTCAAACTGTTGCTTTTGCCCTGGTTCCCAGGGTGAATGAATCTGTGTATGAGCTTGTTAAGAGTGGAATTTCCATTCCCCACAGAACTTTGAGTAACCAGGATTTAAGGCCCACTGGTTTTAAAAGCTTGATGTTTTAAGGGATAATCCCTTCCCTGTGGGTTCCAGGAGCTGTGGTGCCCAATGTGGGACAAAATGCCTTGGTCCTCAGGATAGGTTTATATTTGTGATACCCATCTGATTGTGGGTTACTATGACAAGGGTGAGGTTTTTGGCAAGACTGTGTCTCTGTTTTCCTAACCTTCTTAATGTGGTCCTTTTATCTTTTGTTGTGCAGGAGCTGTTCAGCTAGTCTTCATATTTCTCTCAGAGGGAATTTATGTGTATGTAGCTGTAGATTAGATATGTGTGTGGGAGGAGATGAGATCAGGATCTTCTTATGCTGCCCTCTTGAACCTCCTTCTCCCCACTCAATGAGACTTATATTTATCTCTATATTTTGTGATTTAAAATTCCATCTGATAACAAAGGGACATAGTGTAGGAACGCATACTGAACATTTGTATATGTGTGTATTTTTTTCCTGGGGGCACATAATATTTTAAAGACAAAAAAAAAAAAGACAAAAACAAAAACTTACAACATTTTTGTGCATTTTGAAAATCAAACAATAGCATATAAGACCTAAACAGAAGAATAAAACTAAATTTTTTTTCTAGAAAAATATTTTTTTTTCTCTGAAAAAATTCTTCCTTCTTTAATCTCCTCTTCTAACAGTTCCTTGGAGCACAGCGGTATATTTCTGCTCATTGGTTGGAGCTGACAGCAATATTTTGAACCCTTTCATCAGTGTGTTATGCACCTTTTTTCTTTTTCATATATTCATCATCATAATTTTGAAGTCTGGATATTGAAACAGTTTTAGGACATAACCGAATGAATCTCTTAAAATTTCCCTGAAGGCAATGTTGTTCTGCTGTGGGTGATGGTGAACCTGGACTCATGGATAGTGTGCTGGGCAGTAAATGATGACTTTAATCAAGATTCTAAATGTTGTTCAGATTAAATTGCTTTCTAGGGTTCTCTGATTTTATAGAGTCAGAGCAGGTGTATCTATTTCTCTTTTGTAGTTTCATTCCCCTAGATGCTGATTTCTCTTGACTCTCAAAGCTGTGAAAGAAGCTAAGACAAAAATCTTGCGATTTACCGAGTGATCACTTTTTGTTTTGCACTTTGAAGCACATCAATGTTGGTAACAGTAGAAAGAAAAGAAATGTGCTCTAGTTTTTCCTTTTCATGATCATTTCCTTTGAACATAAAGGAAGAATATTACACAAAAGGCGAATTTTGTTGGTAGCCATGTGGTAACTTATCTAAACAAATACATGTTGGTTGCTTGAATCCTGTTCCCTTAAAAGGCAACACTTCATTTCACCCATGCAGTTGTCCTGGAGAGCTTTGGTCCAAAATTTTAGAATTATTTTCAGAATCACAGGCAGATTTTTATGCTTTCTTTTTATTTTCCCTTCCATTATTTCCTTCCTCCTTCCCACCATCCTTTCTTCCCCTTATTTCAGCTTTCCTACCATGGTCATTTCATTCTGTTTTCTTCCTGGTCAGGCACCTGGAGGTAAAACTCACAAAAGTGCAGGAGCTTCCTTAAGGCTTAAGACTCCCTTGAGTTTTTAACTCTTAGACTTGTTCACCCTGAGCCTCCAGCAATTCATCAATTACAGTTTGTGTTCCTACCCTGGTAGTGGATCCAGGGGAGGTTTTTGCTCTGCTGATTTATGAATCTCTGTATCACCTCTTTGTCCAATTTTGAGGGGGCAGCAACTTGCCCCATGACCTTAATTCTCTGAGAAATCTGATGAAAGTAGTTGATTTTTAGGTCAGCCTTTTTCTTGTGAAGATGGGAGTGACAACTTCCCATTTCCTTACAAGCTGCACCAGAAACTAGCAGTTGGCTGAAGCACATTTTTAATGCATAAGAAGTTGCAAGAGTCCTTTAAAAGGAGTCTTATATGTATTATGTTTTCTATCATTGTTTGCTCCCATTATTGCTATATTTATTACACCATATCTTATTGATGTTGGGCTTTTGTTGTTTTTTTAGATTTCGACAGTCTTGAAATCACGATGAGGTGTCTTACAGTTGGTTTGCATATGAGCCCTGCTGTTTCTGACCTTTATTCAACTAAAGGGGAAGTCCAGCTGCTGGTAGGGTAAGACCTTGGCAATTGCCCTTTCCACTACAAACCTCTTGGGTCCTTTCTATGCAGTCCCTTTGTACCAACTCCCTTCTGTCAAACACGAGCATTAATATCCTTGGACTTACTTTTACACCAGCCAAGAACACTGAAAGCCCTCTTAGATGTCTTTGGGCCGCTGTGCAGTTCTGGTATCTGTTGGCTATCCCAGCACATCCATACAGCACTTTGTTTCTCTGTATATCTTTATGACTCTTTCCGTTTCTCAGGTTAGGATAGGGAACCCTTCTGGAGCCAGAGATGCTTCAAAAGAGCTTTTCTAATAAGTGAAAACTAAAAGAAATAAAATAATAAGAAAACATTTTGCTGTAACTTAATTAGCAGTATTACTTCTTTCTTCCTGGTAGCTAAAATGGTGTTGTACAATTGATAGCAACTTATATCTGATCAAATGATCCAGTAATTTGTTGCGGCCAACTTCTTCTGGTTTATGAAGTAGAGTATGTGGGTCTCTTCCCAGCTCTATTCCTAGTGACACCAAAGCACAGTCTTGGAGTTACTATGGTGGGACTTTTAACAGCATGCAAATCAGTAAAAATTAAAAATCAGCACCTCCTCCCCTAGTTGTTAGATATTTCCTAGAAGACCACTGAGTTATAATTTTATTCTGGAAAAGCATTGTCTCTTTGTGATTGACTTCAGAAAATATGAACTTGCAAAATTTAAACATATTTTAGAAATTTACATACCTTACCATATGTTGGCATGAGCCAGTTACTAATGAAGTTAGATGAGATTACCACATTTAAAAATGTATTATATAAGCTGATAACAGCATCAATAAAACTCTAGTCTTTGTTGAACGTTAAGCTTAAATGTTTTTAAAGAATATTTTTCAATAATAAAATATAGTTGAGTTTATCATTGGTATCTAAAAAGGACCTATAGTAACTTCTTTGGGCCTTTCAAATTTATAGCAATTGGACATTCTTAGACTTTTAGCTCATAGTTAAGAGATTTTTACTTAAGAAAGTTTGTAAAGTGGAAAAACTTTTTTCAAAGAGCAACAAATTTTTTAAGCTAATATTTTTTCTCTTGGATAATTATTAAACCATGACCTTATAAGGATCGGTTTCTTTTTTTTTTCTGAGATCTAGCAATGAGGAAGCAATCGTCTGTTTATGGTACAAAAGCAACAATGCCCTCTGGAGAACAACAGGTGAGAGATCATCACTTTCTGTAGGGTCCAGTACAAATGAGTTATCAGGATGGGAGTTTTTATTCTGGTATGTGTCTCTTCAGGTGAAAGAACAGGTAGAAATTTTTTCATTAAAAAATTTACTTAGGGCGCCTGGGTGGCTCAGTGGGTTAAGCCTCTGCCTTCTGCTCAGGTCATGATCACAGGGTCCTGGGATCCAGGCCCATGTCGGGCTCTCTGCTCAGCAGGGAGCTTGCTTCCTCCTCTCTCTGCCTACATGTGATCTCTCTTTCTGTCAAATAAATAAATAAAATCTTTTTAAAAAATTACTTAAATCACTCCTTCAGTCTACACGTTCCTTTAAAATTTTTGTCTAGGTCAAGTGGATATCCTCAGAAAAGTTATCACTCATTTCCTTTCCACATCTTGAAGGTTTTTGTTGTTCATCTATTTTAATTACTCATTGATTTTATCTAGGACAATAGTTTATACATAGTGGGAGTTCAAAACAAACATTTAAGTATATTAATATATGTATGAGTATCTATTAGAGTCTATCTTAATAAGTTGATGACAGGTGGTGCCTGTCAGTTGGTTGGGCAACTGCCTTCGGCTCAGGTCATGGTCCCAGAGACCTGGGATCGAGCCCTACATTGGGTGCCCTGCTTGGCAGGAAGCCTGCTTCTCCCTCTCTCACTCCTCCTGCTTGTGTCCCTTTCTAGCTGTGTTTCTCTCTGTCAAACAAATAAAATATCTAAAAAAAAATAAGTTGATAAAAGCACTCAGATAAAGGATATGACAAGAGGAGAGTATCCAAAAATTAAGGACACTTAATCAGGACTAATCAAACCTGTGTTCCCACTCAAGTTCAACTTTAACTTTGCTCTTTCACTATGAGTCTTTTCCAGTCCCATTCTTGAATCCTTTCCTTCTTCCTTTTGCTATTTTACTCACTAGCATCTCAGATTACTTTTTTATTCATGCCGCTTCTTTTCATAGGAATTGCTGAATAACACAGGCACATGAAATATTGACCCCAATTCGTTATTTTCCTTCATATTGAAATGTATTACTACATTACAGGTAACAGAAATGACTGGTGAATAGAGACTGTTGTGTGGTTACATTTCTATGCATTCGCAGGTAAATACAGCACATAGTACTAGAAAGCAGGGAAATATAATCAAGAATTTCATCC
Organism: Spilogale gracilis; assembly: GCA_004023965.1. NCBI lineage: Eukaryota > Metazoa > Chordata > Mammalia > Carnivora > Mephitidae > Spilogale > Spilogale gracilis. The sequence goes on from PITA01011912.1 coordinate 40,489, forward strand.
ACTGCTATTACCACTCAAGTGGAAAACCATTTCTGAAATGTCTAAATGTTACTCTGACTGTATCACCGATAAATAAATAATAAGTGAATCCTTCCTTTCTCTGAATGGTTTATAAATCAATATTTTGAGTATCAGATATCAGTATAAAGTATTGCATAATTTACACATGGATATATATTGAAATAAGTAGTAAACATTAACTTTGTTATATTTTTAGGTTATGAATTCTTAACCTGTTGATTTAAATGATTCTTGTAGATGAAGCATGAGAGACTTTGGACTCTGAGAAACAAACTGGGGGTTTTGGAAGAGAGGAGCATGGGGGGTTGTACGAGCCTGGTTGTGAGTATTAAGGAGAGCACATATTGTATGGAGCACTGGGTGTGGGGCATAAACAATGAATCTTGGAACACTGAAAAAAATAAAATAAAATAAATTATTTAAAAAAATAAATAAATAAATGGTACTTGGAAAAAGGTTTTTTTCTGTTTTACTTACTTTGTTTATGTAAGTTTATTCATTTTTTATATTTAAATAAAGATCCATTATTATCCATGTGGTATATATTAGGAAAAATTACCTTCAAAGGAGTACGATAAAACATTTTACTATGTTGAATGCACAGTGTAATTAAGAATATCAACACAAAATAGTTTAGAAAAATATTGAATGTTTTTAAATGGGAAATATGTTACATATATAACATATATCATCTGAGAACGCATTTTATTTGTAAGTATTCTGGTCTCTGCAGAAGATAGTTACCATATAGAGAGTTTTATTCATTTGAAAGTAAAGCTAGAATTTAAATGTAATTAATCACATGTTAACAAACATATCAAACTCAAACCTCAAAGTTCATGTAGCTTTCCACTGTAGGATGATGGAGAGTGGACATAGTGAACGGGGGGAAATACCCACTCTCTATCTTGCTCTTTTGTCTAGGGGGAAGCTCTACTCTTGGAGTTCCTCGCCTAATCAGGAAATTCCACACTTGAGTAGGTACTATAAGGTGGTTTTTAATGTGAGAATTGAACCCATTTATTTCCTACCTTGATTCTATTTAAATTATACTGACCCAAGAGAGAAAGATGTAATCTGACTAGTTTATAGTCATTTTTTTAATATTCATTCTAAAATTATGTGGTAATTACCCGTGGAAAATATGAAGTGTTTACATCTGTTTGTACTTTGGAGATTGAGCCCGAAGTTACTCTCCAGGGAAGAGTTGCCAGGAAGATTTGGAAGATCTCCCCCCCTTTTAAATTTCCAACCCTTCACTCAGAAAGTCTTGCAAGACAGATTTCTGAAATAATTTTTAAGGCTGTGAAATGATTACCAGAAATGTAAAAAAAATGGCCATAATTCAGCAATTAATCTATTGCAATCAAGGTCATGATGTGAACATTTGTTTGGGAGAGGTGGGATGTAGGAGTGCTGATATTCATCTCTTGATTAAATAAAAATAAAAAATAGAAAAGTTAGCATAACTCTGTGATGTTTGCTTACTCAAAAGTGCAATACAATACACTGATTTATTTGCAAAGCCATTCTCATATAATTAGATGGGTATTACTTATATTCAAAAATTCCTAAACTCCTAGGGAGTTTAAAAACATTAAAATATTGCTAACCTGAATATAAATTATTCCCCCTTCACAGACAGTTCTTCCCAAGGAATTTGAGGGAGAAGGTCACATTTGCCCAATAAGGCTGATTTTATTTTAGTGAATATAAAAACCTATCTCAAAAAGCTCTTGAGATGTAATTTAGAAGTTTTTAGGAAGCAGCAGAAAACACTTACCAGTAATGTTGGAGGAACCACCTTTTCTTTTAACCACCTGAAATCAGCAGCCCTACTATAAAAAGGAACAGACACTTGGGTGATGATGTTCAGGCAACCAGTACAAAGAAAGTAATTTTTAAAATCTGGCCCCAAATATAAATTCTAAAGGTAAAAGTAATCAGAGGGGGGTAACTGGTTCCAACATTCTGAACTGGCTATAAAATTAGTAGAAATAGGGACACCTGGGTAGCTCAGTTGGTTAAGTGTCTGCCTTCAGCTCAGGTCATGATCCTGGCGTCCAGGGATCAAGCCCCACATCTGGTTCCCTGCTTCTCCCTCTCTCACTCCCCCTGCTTGTGTTCGTTCTCTAGCTGTGTTTCTCTCTGTCAAATAAACAAATAAAATCTTTTAAAAAATTAGTAGAAATAAATATGTCTTAAGATTTGTATGTTGCTAACACATAAATGAGGTATGGAATTTAATCTGGTGTATCTGTCCCTAGAGAAAGCAATCTTCCTGTTCTCAATAGCGTCCAAGTAATCCTATCACTAAACACCTGTTTCAAGTTTCTGAAGTTGTTTCCATTTAGTTATTTCAGAAATACATAGACTCTATAAAGCTTAAACAATTATCAAATATGAAAACATTGAGTCAAATCAAGTCTGATTCATTAGATCTAGAATACAATACATGTAACTACCAAAAAGATTCCTATTGTCTAAGCTAATATTAGGCTGCTAATTTAAGTCAACCTAGGATAGAGAAAAAAATAAATGCACCGGAAACATGAGTTAATATAATGAATATTAAGCAAATTATTATAAGGTAGACCAAATAGTTAAAAAGCATACACTTGGGATCAGGAAAATCACATTTGAAATTCTAACCATTTTCCCCACTCACAACATGGTTTTTGAAATGTTTTTTACTCTTTCAAATGTTTGCTTTTTTCATCTGTAAAATAGGATACTAAAATAATGACAAACATTCAATTTATTGAACCTTATAGCAATGACTTTGCTAATCATTTCCTCAGAAAAAGTCGCTCTTAGAGTTTTTAAGATGGAACTTTTCAAAGAATTAAAGTAACATAGCTGCAATTTTACAAAGATTTTATCATCTATTTAAATCTGTAAACCAGCAAATAACCCATATTCTTTTTTTAAAAGAAGATTTTATTTATTTATTTATTTATTTATTTATTTATTTATTTATTTATTTATTTATAAGAGAGAGTGAGTGAGAGAGCACAAGCAGGAGGAAGGTGCAGAGGGAGAGAGAGAAGCAGAGCCCCCTGCTAAGCACGGAGACCTATGTAGGACTGGATCTCAGGACCTTGATCATGACTCTAGCAGATGGCAGATGCTTAACTGATTGAGCCACCCAGGCACCTCCAAAACTCTTTACATTCTTGAGGGGGTAAAATAATGGTTAGTTTTATACCTTTTGGATAAATCTTCCCATAGAATTGCCTAATATATACATATATGTTTGTGTGTGTATGTGTGTGTATGTGCAAACATGCAGACACACACATGCACATTTGTTTCATAATGTAATTGTTCTTACAGTAACTTCAAGAAGTTACCTATAACAGCTGTGTAATTTTGTAATGTTGTTTGATACATTAAGAAATTATTCCTAATAAGAAAGTAGGTTTAGATTCAAATCTATATCGTATCTGTTTCTGTACGAAATTGCAAAATGACTCCTGTAAACATAAATATTCACTTTTCTTTTTGATTTTAGTTTTGTGTTTGGGTTTTTTTTTCCCTCTGTTTTCTTTGGCTCCTTTTTGTTTCTATGAGGAAAATGACAGCATTTTTCATCATTATGTTCACATCACAATCTGACAGATCTTCTTGCTACATCTATGTTTTAATGTACCAGTTTTTAAAGGGGATCTATGTCTTTCCAATAGATACTACTGTTTCTCCCACTTGATTTTGCTAGTTTTTCTGTTTGCTTTCTCTTACAAATTTATTGAATCTGGCTCACAGATACATTTTGCTTGGTAAGAAAATTGGTGTGTGTCTCTGTGTTCCTGAATGCGAATATTCACATTCGCAAATATGAATGTACGAATAAACAAATATATATGTGTAAGCTGTTTTGAGTTGAGGCATGTGTTCTCTAGTTCAACACAGGCCCTGCTGTTCTCTACTGCCTTATTGTGAGGCACTTCACACTCTGTCTTCCAGAAGATGAGTTTTGGCTGCATCATTGGAGGTCTCCAGATTGATAGAATCATTTACTAACTCACTGCTGCTGCCGAGTTGGGACGCAGTGGTTTTAATGTTCTCCAACATTTTTTTTCTGCTTGTTTTTGCTGCTGCACTTATTGTTTAAATATATGGCAGCTATTAATTTTTAAAACTTCATGGACTAATAGAAATCTTGGATTCTATGTAACAGAGAACTCAGTCTATTTCTAAAATATTCAAAAACTTTTATTCTTATAACATGTTTGTCAGCAAAAGAGTTAACTTCTGCTTTTAAAGTACTTCTAAAGGAGAAGTTACAGCATTTCCAAATTCGTATGTGTATCTAATATAAAAATGAAGAACTAAACTTCATCAATTTTGAACTAACAATTTTCCCTGCATTTGCCCTTTGTGAAAAAAATGTGTCATCACTATTGTTGTCTGGCAAGGGCACATTCAATCAATTCTGGTTATTATAAAAATGAAAAACAGATAGCATTCATTATTGTCATGCCTCCTGTGGACTTGTACTTGGTCTCTTTCCAAGAATAATTCTTCTAGGGGTCAGCAAATTTTTAAAATATTTATTTTAAATCCTGGGGTTTTTCCTTGAACAGTAATTATAGCACAATATATATCCTTTGAGTGCTACTGTGTAAAGAAAGAAAAGACCATTCGCAAATATAAAAATATATGTATATGTGTGCATATGTATAAATATATGTACCTATATGTGCATGTGCATATGAATATATATACATATACATGCATGTGTATGTATGTATCTTTTGCTTTGGATTGGAATTAGGTATTATACCTAATGACTTACAGAAGCGTGGATATTTGTCTGAAAAGTCTAGAGGGTGGTTTGGAGGGGTTGGTGTTAGATCTGCCAAGAGATTGAAGGAATTGGAACAGATGCTGGCAGTGGAATTTCAAACAAGTGAACACACGAATGGAGTCTAATTTTTTAAGTTTGGTCAGTATAGGAGAGAGTATTAATGCTGTCAGTCTGATGGAAAAGTAAGGGTTTCACATAACATCAGAAATCTAGGTTATGTTATCAGTTCCTGCCTTCCAAGTAAACAGATCCATGAAATGTGTACAAGGATAACAAGACTTAAGCTTAGGTTTCAAGGTAAAATCTTGGTCTCTGGAGAGGGAGTTTAGCAGCCAGGCTGAGTTTTAGTCCTTACCAGACGGTGGGGTAGAGAATGGAAAGCAAGTTGGTGCTTACTGAGAGCTCTGTACTACTATGTGATATGCTGGGTGCCGATGATGAAGACTGCATTTGTGTCAGGGATTCAGAAACATCTCAGCAAATGGCAGAGAAGAGCTCCTCATGACTGAAGAGCCAAGTTAGGCCTCTGGGACCAGTGTGCCCAAGAAACCACATACAGGCTGAAGAGGGAGGGGACAGAATGCCAAGCCCTCTAAGTGATATACTCATGTACTAGGGCTGTTTCTTGTTTTGGTCAATAAAAGTTCAGAAACTGAACCCAAATTTAGGGTGTTAGTCCGTAAGTGGGGTATTAAGTGGAGCCTAATCACTGGGGAGCTGGAAAGAGCAATCAAATAGTCCTGGCTGATATTTAGTATCTGAAACAATAAAGTTTAAACTAGGAATACTTTAGATTAATAAGGGCACATTTTTTTGAACTCATGAGCATTATTGTTTTTTTATGTAATTGCATTCATAACTCCTACCTTATGGAATAGATGTATGCCTAAAATGTATATGTAAATAATTATTGTCTTAATAAATTAGCTTGTAGTTTTTTAAAGGTTTCATTTATTTATTTGACAGAGAGAAAACACATCTAGAGAGGGAACACAAGCAGGGGGAGTGAGAGAGGAAGAAGCAGGCTTCCCACCGAGTAGGGAACCCAATGTGGAGTTTGATCCCGGGGCTCTGGGATCATAACCTGAGCTGAAGGCAGATGCTCAATGACTGAACCACCCAGGCATCCCAAATTAGCTTGCATTTTAAGTAAACAAAGAAACTCACTGTTTAAAAAATATCAAATGAGGCCATCAGAAATATGAACTTGGTCCTTCAATGTATGACTTTATCATTTTATAGCAGTTTACAGTTTACGAGAAACATTTTCACTTCTGTTGTCAGCTGTGAATCCCATAACTGTAAGTTATACAAGTGAATATAATTAGGTATGGTTTTGGAAGGAGTATGAGTGGGAAATATGCCTATTGTCACACAGCTTCTGAAAGTTCGCTCTAGACCCTGGACCATCTTCCCTTCTGTCTCTCTGTTTCTCTCTCTTTCATACCACACTGCCTTTATATTTTGTAAAAATGTATTCTTATATCCCATGTTACAGTCTTATTGGAGTCTTATTAGTGAGGGAAGCTACCTTATTTGGTAACAGCAATGGTCTAGTCCATCCTCTAGAAGTTGGCATAGCAGCTTGGAACTTGGAGTTTGTAGCTCCCCACTTGACCCCTCCCTCTACATCCCTATTACTCATGTTCTCACTCATTGCTCTGACAGTGATTGCTGGCTCTGGGAATCCTTCTATAAGTTGTGTGTCCCTTCTCAACGGAGCTTTAACCATACATACTAGGGCAGCCTATATAATTGTCCATGAATGAGTAGGCTTGGTCGGCTTTTCCTCTCTTTCCTTCTGATTCTCTTGCTTCCGTATAGAGTCCTTAGATCCCATTACTTATATTTTCCTATCATTCTCAAACAACATACTTCCAAACCTGGATTCTTACACTGCCTCAACAGTTGAGGATGAACTGTGCTACACCTGGTTTTAGACGGACTCACAGTCCTCCTTATTGCAAAGTGCTTTGCTTGACTCAATTATTTCCATATTCAAAAGCATACCTCAAGGATAGACTCTTAAATTTTTTATATTGTACAAAGTTATCAGCAAAATAGACCACCTATTAATCTTTTCCTTCAATATTAGCCTTTAAGATAAATAAAATAATGATTATTTCTTTGGGTTTAATTTATTCACTAAATATGTGACCAGACAACATTTTTGGGAAAAAGGTTTATTATATTGCTTTTCGAAATGTTATAGTGTAACATTTATAAAATAGGTTAAATGCAAATTGTGAGCTGATTTGCAGAAAACAAGCTGCCACATACAAGAATGATTCCTTTGAGAGAAATTCATATCAGATTCCAAACAAATAATTCAGTTCTAAATTTAAAAAGAAAATGAATCTATGTGCAGCTTCAAGGTTGCTTGTATTTGGTTGTTTTGAAATGAAGCAGATGACTAGTACCACACTTACCATTTCTTTTGACTATTGCAGCTGAGTTTACAAATACTACCCGTTCAGTGGAAGTCATTTATAACACTGAAGTAGGTAAAGCGAAATATCATCACCTTAGAGACTTTCGTTGCCCCACCGTGCTTTAGTTGATTTCACATATTGTGCTTCAGAAAGCAAGGTCTGACCTGGGAATTACCAGAACTCCCATAATAACCAAGAATCATAATATACCTCGAAGTAGGAGGTAGTTGAAAAGAAATATGTCATTCAGTTGAAAGAGTTTTACATTGAAATGGGGAAAAGAGAGAGGAAGGAAATTGGTGGGATTAAATCCAAAACACGGGAAATTTTAGAAAATTATGTATATGACTAAAATTTTTAGACAAAAGTTGTTCTGGAAAAGGAGACTAGTAGTTTCAAGAGAAAATAATTTAAAAAAAGAACATAAGAAAGTCTGACTATTGTTTAAAAATCCAGATGGTAGAAACAAATGGAGAAATTTGGGTGATAATGAAAGCAATACAGATGTGGGAATAAGCTACAAAATAATAGACCAGCAGAGAAGAGCATGTGTGATACTTCCTTAATAGACAAGATATGCCATTGATTGAGGGAATCCACTCTTCAGATATCTGCAGGAGTTTCTTTTTTTTTTGAAAGCAGACAATCTAACAAATTTTTGTCTTGTCAATTTTATCTCTCACAAGCAATGAGAAAATATATATGTACTGTTAGTGTTTAGATTGGAGGAGATTCAGAGGTATCATGACGGCTATCATTAAATAAAGGAAGATGTATTATGTGAAAAAGTGATTACTTAGCCTAATACACAATTCCAGAGGCTATAATTAAAACCAGTGTACAGAAACTCAAGGGGAGTTAAATTTAACTCAATAAATGCAATTGGTGTCCTTAATTTATTTCTTATTAATGAGTAGAAATATGCAACAATGGAATAGGGTTTCCAGTGAAGAAGTAAAGTGGTAATCATGGATTTATTTGTGACTTGAAAGTCCAAATAGGTGAAGTCTCTGAGTTTAAAAGACACTGATCTTTATTAAAAGGTAAGAAAATTCTGCTATTACTAATAATAATAATTAAGGATTATTGAATGTCACTATAAATCATGCACTATTTTAAAACCTTTATTATTAACTCATTTGAGTAGAGTGAGGTCCACCAAATCATTGATCATAATCGAGAGAAAAATTTTACAGGATGCTACTGGAGAAGGTCATGTAAAGAACTCGAGAAATAAAGCAAAGATGTCAATATTGGCTGTTTGAGCTGCATAAAAGGACATGGAGTGGATCCCTGGAACTTTGCTAAGATATTGGTAACTTAAAAAAGACATTTTCTGCCAACATGTCAACAGCCATGAATTTTGGATCCAGAAGCTTCCAGCCACGGCGCCTGGACATGAGCAGCTTCTGTCTGGATCACTTCAGTGGTGAATGTAAAACCTTCAAAGAGAAATTCATGAAGTGCTTCTGTGACAATAAATTCGAAAATGCTTTGTGCAGAAAGGAATCGGCCTATTTAGAATGTAGAATGGAGAGGCAGCTGATGGCACAGGAACCCCTGGAAAAACTGGAATCTGGAGATTTGATGATGGAAAACCAGAAGCAAAAACTAACACCTGATGGAAAAAGAGCACCTACTGGCTGGCCTTCCGGGATGGAGCCTGTTCGGTGAGCTGTCAACTGACAGATTATGATCGGGTGCTGTGGCCGACAGGCTTCCAGAATGCCCTCCTTGAGAGAAAGAGCTCATCCTGATGTTTTCCAGGTTATTTTGAAAAACTGTTGTTGCTTTTAGATCTCATTTTTCACCAAGGGTGTTAGGCTTTATCTTAAAAAAAAAAAAAAAAAAAAGAGAGAGAGATTTTCAATACAATATTGAGAAGAGTATAACCAAACCTAGAAGTTAGTAAGGACCCTAGTTATAATAATTATAATTCAAGATTTCAGAACAGTATTTAAAGGTGGTAGAGAGTTACAGGAAGATAATTAAGACATTAGAATTTTAAAAAGGCTTTTGAAAAAGATTAATATACCTAAGTAGAATAAATGAACTCAATTGTCTTCTATCACATTCCATATATATTACCTTCTAACAGATGCTACTATTTATATGTCTAAAATTTCAAGTATGAGATATGGCTATTTACCTTAGCAACATATTTGACTGGATACTATGTCATTATTTACTTGCATGATCATTGAAAATGCATCATCTCTATATTTTTAATCTAAATAAGCATACTATTTCTATGAAACTATTAAAATAGTATTTATATGGCAAATGATTTAAATATTGTAGGTGATGTTCTGCCATCAGCATTTTGCTTTACTTATAAGAAACAGAAACTCACTCTATTTCAAACTGAAAACTGAGATGGGATTTTTATAAATAATCAATGGGCATTATCGATCATATTCATGGAAAAGTAATCCAGTACAAGGGAGTATCATAAGAGCTGAATTTAAGAAATCAAGTAGCTGGAAGCAAATTCTTTTTATTTACCAAAAATAAACTAATTTTTATTTGTTTTCATCTAACTAGCTTATTTGACTTCTGCTTTATGAACATTTGAAACATAGACAGTAACAACAGGAAATAACAGAAGTGCTTCTTGCTGTTATCTAAAGAATCATCTTAATAGAAGTAGATTGCCTATATATTCTTAAAGATATAAGTTATGACAGTCACCACTTATATAATTAGTAGTGACACACTCAAATATATTTTTTTCACTAGGCAAATAGAATCTCTACTTCTCATAATCTTTTCTTTAGATGTCACCTATACGTAAATTATTCTTCTTAATTTGAAATATCTTTTTAATTTGAAATATCCTTTATTTTACCTTTTTTTTTGCATTCCAATAGGTTTCACACAGCTTTTACATCATCTTATGTTCTAAAATACACCCAATATCTTGTAAATACTTAAACATAACATGATGTAGTAACAATACTTTTAGTTAGTAAATGTATGGAATGTTGATTTTCACAGGAGGATGTCAGAATTTGTGAGTAACTTTAGACTGATGTTTTTCTGCTCAATCTCAACTCTTATAGTGGTAGGATGTCCCTATGCAGAGGTAAGGTTTTGAAATGCTGGAGATTAAATGATCTGACTTTGAACGTAAATAAATCATTCTGAGGTTTTGACAAGTCTTTTTTTGAAAACTTACTGAAGCCACTGTGACCTATACTGAATAGACATGTTCTCTAGAAATACATACTCCATTTCAGAAAAAAAAAAAAACAACAACAAAAAACAGTTAATGAGAAGCAATAAGTAAAAGAATAATTTCAATAATCTATTGTTTAAAGAGGTAAGTAGAATAACTACATAGTTTTTAATTTTTTTCTCCTCTGGCAGAAATATGATTGTTCATAATTCATTGTTTGTTTTGGGCTTCTGTGTTACTTTGAAGAAATGTTTTAGTATTTTGTTCTTTAATCTGATAAAGGTTATCTATATAAAAACACAGCAAACAAAATATTTTATAATGAAATGTTGAAAGTATTTTATTTAAAATTAGAAATGAGAAACATGTTACTGTTATCACAACATTTTTCAATTTTTGATGTTCAGTGCAAAGAGGCAAAGAAAAAAAAACATATGCAGACTGGAAACAAAAACCAACAACCAAAAACTAGCTAGTATTTGCAGATTGTATTATTGTGAATAAAATTAATGTGACAAAATATACAGATAATTTATTAGAATTTATGGCAGAGTTTGGTCAAACTGTTAAATACAGATTTAATAATTACAAATCAAAAAGCATTATTACAAATTTACATGAAGTTAAAAAATAATGAAAAAATTAAACCCCATTTCAAATGACAAAAAGAAAATACAAGCTATCTAGGAATTTACTGTACAAAAGCCAGACAAAAATTTACTGTATAAAATTGTATAAAATTATTTTAAAAATAAAAGGCAATCTGGTTGAAAATTCTTTCAAAAAATGAAATAAATAAGGAATACACTAGGTTCATAGCTTGAAATATTCAATAATCAAAAAATACAAATTCTGTCAAAATCTATAGATGCAACACAATTCTAATAAATAAATAAATTCTAATAAAAAACCTAGAGTTTATATGGAGTGAAAAGCACCTAGAGTTATATAAGATCATTTTAAAGAACACCATAGGAAGACTTGCCCCACAAGGTGTCAAGACTTATGATAAAGTTATCAGGATCAAAAGAGTGTGGCCTGGTGCAAAGATACACAAACAAATAAAGCAGAAAAAAATACATCAAAGGTACTCGTGCTCACACACACACACACACACACACACACACACACACACACACAAATTCATGTAAGTAGGTCAAATGGGGGAAAAAGCATTTTTTGTGATGTTCTGTAATAAATGGCAATAGCACTGTAAAAAAAATAGGAAGATTAAATTTCTTTATACCATAAACAAATATAAATTCCAGGTGGATTGAATACCTAAATATGAAGGAACAACCTATATGGTTTTAAGAAGACAATATAGAAAAATATTTTCAGAACCTTAAAAAAGAAATCGATGTTTTAACTGGACAACAAAACAAAACAAAAAATCATGAAGAAGATAATTACTGAATTCAACTTAAAAGAACTTCTTTTTAAAAAATATTTATTTATTTTAGAGAGAAAGAGTGTTCAAGTGGGAGGGGCAGAGAAGGAGAGAGAATTTCAAGCAGATTAGGCACTGAGCACCAGCCAAGACCTGAGTTGAAATCAAGAGTGAGATGCTTAACCAACTGTGCCACCCAGGGGACCACAACTCAAAATAATTAAGAAAAAAAGAAAATTCTGCGTATCAAACATAAAGGAAAAGCAGTATAAAATCATGCCACATTTGTGACACATACAACACGTTTTCAGAATATATAAACAACTTCAGTGAATCTGTATAAGAAAAAGTCAAAAACTCAACAGTGGTACTGACAAGAGTTTTGCCCAGGCACTTACAGAAAGAAAAGGTCTAGTGAGGCCACAAGCATGTGAAGTATTAATTTAACAAATGAAAATATGATTATTTTCATATGTATACGTTCTTCATTAAAAAGAATGTGAGCAACACACTTTCTAAGTCAAAAGAAATTGGAAATTTTCCCTATTTCTTCAAGGATTAAATTTGAAGATATCAGTCTTCAAGTTTAGTCTCAATGATCGTACACTAATTTTTTTCACCTTTACAATTTAGAAATGTTAAAAGGCTGTGACTTATTTTCCAGGTACTTTGTGAAGTGTTTGTACATATATACATTTGAGTATCTTATACTTGGAAGTTTAAACTAGAATTTTCTTTATTTCTGTTTTTTCCCCTATTTACCCTATATGGACTCTTCTATATGAACTCTTCTATATAAGATTTCCCAAATTAGCTCTCCCTGTCTCTTTTATTTAATTCCTATCTTCTATCTCTTTGTCTTTTATTGTTCTTTTAAGTTCAGAGAATTTTCTAGGATTCTCTCTCTCTTTTTTTAAAAATTTTATTTATTTATTTGACAGAGAGAGAGATCACAAGAAGGCAGAGAGGCAGGCAGAGAGAGAGGAGGAAGCAGGCTCCCTGCTGAGCAGAGAGCCTGATGCAGGCCTGGATCCCAGGACCCTGAGACCATGACCTGAGCCAAAGGCAGAGGCTTTAACCCACTGAGTCACCCAGGCGCTTGAGGGATTCTCTTTTAATGTAATAATTTTCTATGCTGGCTTATTCACTCTATTATTCACTGCTTTAAAAAATGACAATAACAACCTTGTAATTATGATCTGCATTTCCAAGAACTCCTTCATTTTGTTATTACTGTTTTTTCACAAAAGCCAGTTTTATTTATTTTTTAAAATATTTTATTTATTTATTTGACAGAGGGAAACACAGCTAGAGAGGAAACACAAGTAGGGGGAGTGGGATAAGGAGAAGCAGGCTTCCTGCCAGGCAGGGAGCCCCAGGCGGGGCTTGAGGATCATGACCTGGACGGGAGGCAGCTGCTTAACTGTTGAGCCACCCAGGCGCCCCAAGAGCCAGTTTTAGATTTACCAATGCAACATGCTTTCTAATTTTTCCCATAACAAAGGAATTTTCTTTTTCTCGTAATGACTGTTTTTATAAAGCATTATTTGCTCTCAATTCTCATTTTATCTTATTCATTTCCATGCTGAGTGTTTTTATATTTCCAATTATTTCCCTTTTCTTCCTTGCACTTATATGAGAAGGTCTGTACATATTAGCACAGGGAGAGAATTGGGTCCTTATCCAGTATTGCTATTACTGGCCAATTCCTTTAGTTTCAGACAGGAGTCTTGTATTTGGTTACACTGTAAAATTTCTTTTTTTAGGTTAAGTATTAGATTTTCTGGGAGGTGTTAGGCTTTGGGCAGAGATAAATAGTTTTGGAGAGGAGAGCTTTTCCTCTTTAAAAACAATCTCTTCTTATGTATGCACTGGCAGTCCAAAGACAGATAAAAAGCAAAGTCCTCATCTCTAACCGACCACCTGGCTTATATGAATTTCCATGTTTCCCCATTCCACCCAACAAACTGTGGATTTATTCCCTGATCTGTACAGATTAAAGATGATTTACAGGCTCAAACAAGGGTCACAATTTATTCTTATGCCCTCTCCTCCAGTCCTCTGTTAATTTTCTAAGAAGTAAAATATTTGTAGCTGTAATTTTCGATACCTAATGATTAATAGGATTACATTATAATCTTTTACAAAATTGCAGACAATCCCATTAATGTGTGCATTTCTGTCACGTATTTTCACTGTATGATGAAGTCTCAAAGCATTTCCTCAGTTTTGATGTTTAATTTTTCATCCATATATTTAAAATAGCCTATGTTCTATTTATTTATTCTTTTTTTTTTTTTTTTTTTTTGAATGGGAGAGAGAGAGAGAGCAAACACCCAGGGGGAGGAAAGGGCAGAAAGAGAGGGAAAGAGAGAAAGAGAATTAAGCAGGCTTCAGTCCCAGTACGGAGCACAATATGGGGCTCAGTCTCACAACCCTGAGATCATGGCCTGAGCTGAAACCAGGAATCTGACATTTAACCAGCTGAGCCATTCAGGCACCCCTATTTCTTTATTTTTAGTAATTGTGAGCCTAGTGTTATTCTTTTATGAAATTAATATTGAATCACAGTATTATTTTTGTTAATATTAATGTTAATGTTAGGTACTATATTCTTGAGGATTATCATCTATAGAAAACGTATTCTTTTTCCCCCAGCTTTATTGATATATAATTTATATATAACACAGTATAAGTTTAGATGTACAACATGTTGATTTGATACGAATTTATCAAAAAATGAAGAACACTGCAGCATTAGCTAATACCTCCATCAACTATATAATTACCATTTCTTTTTTGAGATTAGAATATTTAAGATCTCCTCTTAGCCACTTTAAATTATGTAATACAGTGCTGTTAAGTATATTTACCATGTTGTACATTTAATCCCCAGAATTTACTCATCTTAGAACTGAAAGTTTGTGCCTTTGACCAGCATTTCCTCATTTTCCTCATTTCCTAGTTTCTGGTAACCATCTTTCTGTTTTCTCTTTTTGAATCTGGCTTTTTTATTTTATTTATTTATTTTTTTTAAAGATTTTTATTTATTTATTTGACAGAGAGAGAGAGAGATCACAAGTAGGCAGAGAGGCAGGCAGAGAGAGAGGAGGAAGCAGGCTCCCCACAGAGCGGAGAACCCGTTGCGGGCCTCGATCCCAGGACCCTGAGCTGAAAGCAGAGGCTTTAACCCACTGAGCCACCCAGGTGCCCGAGTTTGGCTTTTTTAGATTCTATCATATAGAATCTGAATTTTTCTTATTTCACTTAGCATAGTGCCCTCAAGATCTATCCATTTTGCTGTAATTGGCAAGATGTCCTTTCTTTTTCCTGGCTGAATAATATTCCATCACACACACACACACACACACACACACACCATGTCTTTATCCAATCATGCCTTGATGGACACTTAGGTTGTTTCTATATCTTGGATATTTACGAATAATGATATAATGAACATGGGAGTATAGATATCTGTTTGATATCTTATTTTTATTTCCTTGGGGGTATACCCAAAGGGGGGATTGTCAAACTATCATATGATAGTTCTATTTTTAATTTTTTGAGTATCCTCTGTATTGTTTTCCATAGCTGTTGTTCCAATTTACATTCATACCAACAGTGCACAATGGTTCTCCTTTTTCCATTTCTTTAATATTTGTTATATTTTGTCTTCTTAATGATAGGTATTCTAACAGATAGGAGGTGTTCTCTCATTGTGGTTTTGATTTGCATTTCCCTGATGATTAGTGATTTTGAGTATCTTCATGATCTGCCACCATTTGAATGTCTTCTTTTGTAAAAATTTATATTCAGGTCCTCTCCCCAAGTTTCCATCAAATTATTTGTATTTCTGCTATTGCATTGCATGAGTTCTTTATATATTTTGGGTATTAAAACCCCTTACAGGTATGTGATTTGTAAATACTTTCTCCATAGGTTGCCTTTTCTTTTTGTCCTTTGGTTGATTGTGCTTTTTGCTATGCAAAACCTTTTACTTTCCTTTTTTTTTTTTTTTTTTTTTTTTTTTTTTTTTTTTTTTTTTTTTTTTTTTTTTTTTTTTTTTTTTAGAGAGAGAAAGAAAGAGAGTACAAGTGGGGCTGGAAAGAAGGAGAGACTCTTGAAGTAGAGGTCCTGCTGAACATGAAGCCCTATGTGGGACTTGATCTCATGACCCATGAAATCGTGACCAGAGCCAAAACCATGGGCTAGATACTCAGCTGACTAAGCCTCCCAGGAGCCCCATGCAGAAGCTTTTCTGTATGATGTAGTCTCACTTATTAACTTTTGTTTTTGTTGCTTGTACTTTTAGTGTTACAATCAAAAAATTGTTGCCAAGACCAATGTCGAAGAACTTATTCCTATATTTTCTTCTAGAATTTTACAGTTTCAGATCTTATGTTTATGTCTTTAATCCACTTTAAGTTAATTTTTGTAACGGAGGTAAGGTAGGGGTCCAACTTCATTCCTCTGCATTGATTATCTAGTTTTCTCAATACAATTTATTGGAGACACTATCCTTTCCCACTGAGTATTTTTGGTTCCCTTGTTAATTATTAGTTGACTGTATATGCAAAATTTGCTTCTGAGCCCTTGGTTCTGTTTCATTGGTATATAGTGTCTATGCGACTATTATACTTTTATTTACTACAGCTTTGTAGTATAGTTTGAAATCAGGAAGTGTGATGCCTCAAATTTTCTTCCTCCTTCTCAGAATTGCTTTGACTATTTGGGATCCTTGTGGTTCCACACAAATTTTAGGATTCATTTTTCTGTAACTATGGAAAATGCCTTTATTCTCCCAGGTTTTGCTTATCTGAGAAATTATCTCTTTCATTTCCTTTCTGAAGGACAACTTTGCTGGGTAAAACATTTTTAATCAGCTATTTCTTTTTCCTTTCAGCACTTTGAATGTATCACTCTAATCTCCTGGCCTATAAGATTTCTGGTCTTGAGCTATAAGCAAAGGAACAATGTATGATTGTGACTAGATTATGGAGAATGCTGCCAGGATTACTGACATAGAACTAGAGAGCATAAAGCTCTAGTCCTATACAAGGTGGCAGATTCTGGAGTCCTTAGTTGTATGTATATTTGGGTGATGATAGCAAGTTAGCTCAAACAGGTATCAACAACAAAGTTACATGACAGGATGACAACCAAATTCTAGAAGGTCGGGGTGCCTGGGTGGCTCAGCTGGTTAGGCAACTGCCTTGGGCTCAGGTGGTGATCCTGGAGGCCCCGGGATCGAGCCCCGCATTGGGCTCTTTACTCGGCCGGAGGCCTGCTTCTCCCTCTCTCAATTTTCTTGCTTGTGTTCCCTCTCTCACTGTGTTTCTCTCTGTCAAATAAATAAATAAAATCTTAAAAAAAAATTCTAGAAGGTCAACATCCAAGAAAGCCACAGGAATATTGAAAGAAAGGGTAAAGTGTAAAGAAAAAAAAACAAAAAACAAAAACATAAACATAGGTGGATCAATAGGTCTAAGGATACTTAAGATATTTCTTATTTCTTTAAGGGGAAGAACAAATTCCTGGATTAACCAGAATAAGACTTATGGGTAGAGTTAGGAAAATGATTGTACTTGGGAGAAGATGTAAGTGAAAATTAGACTGTGTGCTGAAAGATTGCATACTTCTAAAAAGATTAGTATTTGTCATAGATACTTCTAGAAATTACAATTCTTTGATCAGACAGTTTTCCTGAAAAATGCACTTACACTGTGGACAGGGTTTGATTTCTGTATATTCTGATCACAAAAATTGTACTTTTGGAAATTAGAACAACAGTCTCCTTTCAAGTTTTTTTTTTTTTTTTTAAGATTTTATTTATTTATTTGATAGAGAGCATGGGTGGGGAAAGTGTGCATGGGGGGAGCAGAGGGAGAGGGAAAAACAGACTCTTGTGCTGTTAATAGTAATGTTATATCCAGATGTTACTTTTTTTTTTTTTTTTTAGAAATAGAAACTTCTATGAGGAGATGTACTGAAGGTGCAGGAGTTCAGAAGTAAAGCTCTGACTTATTACTTCCTATCTCATGTTTTGTAGTGACTGCCTAGGTATTTTCCCCACTTTCAACACTGCTTCTGTTCCAGTATAATTTCCATTTCTGCTGACAGACCACAGTTAAGTTATAACTATAATCATGCTTTCCTTTTCCCCCAAATCTTCATCCCCATGCTTATTAAACCTAGGCTAAATGCCTTAACATGGGCCTCAAGGACCTTCAAATATATCTCCTCCTTGTATTTTCGGTCTTGTCTTTCAAAGCAGTCCTTGGAATCCAACCAAATTCAGTGCTCACGCCCACTTCTATAGTTTAAGCATTTTAACATCCACTCTTTGCCTTTTATCTTATCATATCAGTGTTTTATCATTCCAGAGCTACGTTAAGGCCCAGAGCCCTGTCACTTTTTGTAGCTTGGAGGGGCTGCTGTACCCTGTACTCTCTCCTAAACTGTTTAAAGAATTTTGGATGGTTTCAGTCACATGTACTTTAAGGGTCCCATCCTATGGTTATTTGGGCTTATTTTTATTTCCCCTGTTTTTTTTTTTTTTATTGTAACGTCCTCCTCATTAAATTGTCAACTCATTTATTATACAAATTTGTGTCTCACAGTTTCTTGAGCTTGTCTTTTTTATATAGTCCTGCTCAGCGGACATGAATAAAATAGTGGTTAGTTTATAGAGCCTGAAAAAGGCTTCTAGGACTAGTCTACCAAGTAACAATCTATTTTTGTCTTATAAATGAGTTATCTAAAGATATCTCCACCTAAACCCACTCCATACATAATCCTAATAAGTCATCCCTCAAATTTTTCCATGGAAACATGTATTTTAAGTAAATACATTCTACTTACCAGGAACAGATTGTTTAGAAGAAAAACCCATTGGCTTTACTCCTATTTCTTTCTTTCATCTCTGTTGCTACTGTGAATATTAACTATATTAAAATTATGTTTACCACAGTTCTATCCTAAATGCTCTATTTCTACTTCTATAAGAATCCCAAAGGCTTTAACTCTTTAACACTATTACCTTGAACAGTTTCTGTTAGTTCTTCTATTGTCCACCTACCTCTGTGGCCTGAAAGTTATCCTTTGGGTCATACTGTACATAGAGTCCCTTGGAATAAATGGATGATCAGAAAGGTACTTGGCTCGAAGAGGCTTGAGCTTGCTGGATACTGAATTGTGAGAACACCATTTTATTTGCATTAGGTGAAATTTATTGATCTTTCTTCAAAAGCTGTATGGAAGTTTGGAAAGCATTTTGGGCTAAGGTTTATAAGGAGTGCAAGGATCTTAGAAGTTGATTTTATATACAGGTAAAGACAAAGTTTCTGTCTAGAAGACAGATAAGTCATACAATTTAATATATTAATGTACATTAATCTCACATTGGCCATGTTCATTTTTAGTTGCCATTTAGCTGAAGAAACAGTACAAGGAACTTCTGGCCTGTTAATTTTTCCAAGTTTAGAAATATGATTTAAAAAGCTCTTGGAAAGCATCTAGTATGATAAATCACAGAGCCATGTCCTCTTAGGGTACAGAGATGCATAGGAAATGGCTTCTGCTTTCTAGTTTTTAATCTAATAGTACAATTGAGATATTATCCACACGTAGTTATTTACATATTGTATGGTGTGTGTGTCCCTTCCTCCTTCCTTCCTTCCTTCTGTCCTTTCTTCCTTCCTTCCTTCCAGAGAGCATCACAATCAATGGAAGAAATCTGAAGAAGGAAAAATCATTACTCAATGAGAGACTCAAAAGGTATCATTTAAGCATTGAGATTGTTCTCTATGCTCTAGAGGCAAGAGTAGGAAAGGAGTAAGGGTTGGCATAAACAAAGCATTGTAGACAGAAGAGGGAGCACATACCCCTGAAACAGTGAACAAGGTAGTTTGATTGGAACAGATGTGTCAGAAAGAGAGCTGCTGTTGCAAGAACTGAGAAAAAATGTTCCTTTTTTGAGAGTCTTAAGATTAAAAGGTCAGATCTCCCTCCTGAATGCCATATCCATTGATCCAACTAACTTCTATAGCTCTTTATGGTATGTTTCACCTCAAATTCATCATAATCAGAAGACAAAGGAGGGGCACCTGGGTGGATGGTTTGGTTAAGTGTCTGTCTTTGGCTCAGGTCATGATCCTAGGGTCCTGGGATCTATCATTAAGCTCCCTGCTCAGCAGGGAGTCTGCTTCTCCCTCTGCATTTCCCCTTGGTTTGTGCTCTCTTTCACTCACTCTTTCTCTCAAATAAATAAATAAAATATTTTTTTTTTTAACAAGGGCAAAGGAAGCTGATGAAAGTTTTTGAGGAGGGAGTTACCTTGTGACTGATTCAACATGAGAGAAAGGAGGAATGTGGTAATTTTATTGTTAGAAAGTAATATTTGAAATTGAAAAGTCCCAGGTATTCCTCTTTACCAAATATAAGGAAATATGAGGACAGCATGGGAAAGGTTAATACCTTTAGGAAACAGCCAACCATAGGAGTAGAGCATGATGCATGAGTTTAGAAGGAGTCTGAAAAAAGTTTGATAAAGGCAGTAGGGATGAGAGGTTTGTGGCCAGAGAGCCTACTGGTTAACAGCAGTATAAATAGTGGTGTCTCAATACCACCTTACACCAGTCAGAATGGCCAAAATTAACAAGACAGGAAACAACAAGTGTTGGAGAGGATGTGGAGAAAGATGAACTCTCTTACACTGTTGGTGGAAATGCCAAGTTGGTGCAGCCACTTTGGAAGCCACTTTGGAAAACAGTGTTAAGATTCCTAAAAAATTAAAAATAGAGCTACCCTATAAACCTGCAACTGAATTACTGGATATTTGCCCCAAAGATACAGATGTAGTGAAAAGAAGGGCCATATGTGCCCCAATAGTCATAGCAACAATGGTCACAATTGCTAAACCATGGAAAGAGCCAAGATGACCTTCAACAGATGAATGGATAAAAAAGATGTGGTCCATATATACAGTGAAATATTACTCCTCCATCAGAAAGGAAGAATAACCAACTTTTGTAGCAGCATGGATGGGACTGGAGGAGATTATGCTGAGTGAAATAAGCCAAGCAGAGAAAGTCAAATATCATATGGTTTCACTTACTTGTGGAGCATAAGGAGTAACACAGAGGACCTTAGGAGAAAGAAAGGTAAATCAGAGAGGCAGTTAAATCATGAGAGACTGTGGACTCTGAGAAACAAACTGAGGGATTTGGAAGGGAGGGGGGTACAGGGATGAGGAAGACTGTTGGTGGGTATTAAGAAGGGCACATACTGCATGGAGCACTGGATGGTACATAAACAATGAATCTTGGAACACTGAAAAAATAAAATATATTATTTAAAAAAAAGAGTGATGTCTTACAAGTGGGAGAGAAAGGTGCCTGGGATGACATGGTGTAGTGCTGTGTGATAGGGGTCAGAGGTTGAGAGGACAGGTTTGCTGAGGGGATATTAAATATAAGCATCCAAGTACAGTGAAGCATAGCATAGATCTTTAGTGTGTCATTTTTATTAGGAAAATATAGTGCTTTAATGAATAGTGATAGAAAGAGAAAAAGGAGTCCAATTATGTTGCATTAATTAAAAGTTTTTCATAGCACAAATGTGACTTTTAAAATTGTACCTATAGATAATGAAATAAATCTTCCTCCAGAAGAATATCAAAATGGCCAATAGACCCTTTAAAATATACTTAACATCAGGGAAATGCAAATCAAAATACCACCTCACAGCTGTTTTAATGGTTATCATCAAGAAGACAAGAGACCTGTTGGTGCTGGTGAGGATGTTGTGAACAGGAACCCTTATACACTGTTGGTGGGAATGTAAATCGGTCCAACTACTATGGGAAACAATATGGAGGTTCCTCAAAAAGTTAAAAATAGATTTAGAGTACAATCCAGCAATTCTACTTCTAGGTATACACAAAGAAAATGAAAATGGGATTTTATGACATATATGCACTCTCCTGTTTATTGCAGCATTATTCACAATAGCTAAAATATGGAAACAACCCAAATGCCCATCAATGGATGAATGGATGAAAAAGATGTAGTACAGTTAGTTACATGATGGAATATTATTTAGCCATAAGAAAAGAAGATATCCTTCCATTTGTGACAACATGGATGGACCTTGAGCACGTTGTACTAAGCAAAATGAGTCAGACAGAGAAATAAAAGTACTAAATGATATCGCTTATATGTGGATTCTAAAACATTAAACCTGTATAGTATGGTAAAATGGTATTTACTAGGGGATGAAAGGGAAGGAAAAGAGTGAAGGTTTTAAGGGTATAGACTGGTAATGAGTAAGTAAATAAGGCACAGAGACTTAATGCACAATATGATGAATAGAGACCATAATATTGAACTATAATTATGTAATATGATAAATATCTCTAATCAGCAATCATTACAATATATAAAAGTATCAAAATAATGTTGTGTTGTGCACCTTAAACTTATACAATGTCCCATGTCAAATTTATTCAATTAAAAATGATACCAGGGAAAAATTTATGCTTAGAAAAATAGAGAAAGGAATATGAATGAAGTAAACTACAAATTAACGAAGGATTGGATTACTTCTAGTAATTGTATATGTTTAAATTCAGTATTTGTTTGACCAAGGTGAAGCTTATACTAGTTTTTAATTTATTTTCTTGAAAATAAGGGCAAATTTTGAAAAGAACTGCAATCTTTCAAATCATACTTGCTATTTAACTTTTATATAACCTTTCTGTAGAGCAGTAGTGAGAAATTAAATATATTTATATTTTAATTAAATATATTAATTTTTTTCTAACAATGCCATATGTAAATTTGTGTAATGTATCAAATATAAATAATAGCATAGTCCTATGAATACTTTGAAACAAACCAATTTTGACAATATTTTCATTAATCATTCTTTTATTCATTAATTAATTTTCTGTTAGTTATCATTTGTCCTTTGGCCTTCAGGATAATAAGATAGAAATATTTCCATTGTGCCAAAGTGCCTGTTAGATACAATAAAACTTTCGGAAAGTAGAGAAGACCATAATCTCTAGAATGAACTTTGTGATGAGCCTGAATTACTGTGGCTGTAACAAAGACCTCCACTTCCTCTCAAATTGACTTATGCCTACAATATTCTGTGATTCCCCAACTTCTGCGCTCTTTGTTAAGACATCTTAATTCCCTTTTAGATTCGTATTTGCAATTTATCTACCATTATCACCATCATCAATATTTTCCTGCCCTGGCACCCATAACTTTTGCTTTGCAAGGTAACAGTTGTATGACATTCTTTCTCCCATGACTTCTACAAAACAATTATTTATTGTTGTTGTTGTTATTTTGTCTCCTTTATATTCTCCATTTCCAGTCAATATCTATTAAAGGGTGATATTTGTTAGGCTTTCTATTTGCAAGCTTCTTCTCATGCCACAGTTTTCCTGGCTGATCATTTCATTTCTGTTTCTACTCACACCTCTGTTCCTATGCTGTGGCCTTCAATTTTATGGAGCTCTTTACTGAGCCCTAAAATACATTGCAAACTACTTACTAATCATCTTTCTTAGATATCTGTAAGACCCTTCTAATTTAACATGCCCATCATTGAACCAAGTGTGTCTTTATCCAAAACACCTTACCTGTTCTTCTCCTTTACTGGTTATTCCTTCCTTTTTTCTCCATTTACTCTCACTGGTATGGAATGCCAGGGTTCACAATAATGAATAAGCTAAACATAGTTCATACCTCATGGAGGTAACAGTCAAGTAGAATAAAATGATTCTCAACAGATCAATATGGTGGTCAGGTGGTAAAGAAAATCGACATAATGTGAATGTGAAAAAATAAGCTTCTGTAATAACAATGTGAATGATATTCTGTATTAGTTTGGCAATAGCTTGTAGTCATTGACATTTTGAATGTTAAATGACTTCATAATCAAATCTTCTTTCCAGGAGAATACTGATAGTGCTACCCCTTTACTCTCTCCCTGCCCCCCCCTTCTTGCCTCTAAGTATTAGACAAAGATGTTAACAGAAATTGTATTAGAGGCTGCCCAGGTGGCTCAGAGGGTTAAGCTTCTGCCTTAGGCTCAGGTCATGATCTCAGGGTCCTGGGATTGAGTCCCGCATTTGGCTCTCTGCTCAGCAGGGAGCCTGCTTCTCCCTCTTTCTCTGCCTGCCTCTCTGCCTATTTGT
>PITA01011913.1:0-64467 GCA_004023965.1 Spilogale gracilis
AAATCATTCTTTTCTACCTCATGTATATGAAGTAAATAGAAATATGACTATAAAAATATACAACTATAGCATAATACTTTATGAACATCCTTTATGGTGTATATCCTACAATATAATTTTATTGATTACATATTTTATTTTATGAAAAGAAAATAACCCTATTATTGGAAAATTTCAATATTAACCTTATTTGACATTTTATAAGTTTGTTTATTTTTTAATACATAGGAAATTCTAGTATTCTTTCATATGTACTTGTATACATGACTGATGATTCTGTCAGGATGTATTTCTGAAAGTGCAACTACTTGGTAAAGTATATGCCAATCTTCAAGGATGTTGACATGTACTGTCAAACAAATCATCATTTAAACTTTTTATACTAATTTAAACTCATGCACCTATGTGTGTATGAAGGGATCTGTTTCCTGGTGCCCTCCCAAACATCAGTTACTTAATTAAACATAAATGTGTTGTGCTGCATTGGTTCCAGAAAATAATCTGATGCTCCATGGTTCGTTCTTTGGAAAAATAGTCTAGTTGGGTAACATTGCCCCATTTTCTCTTAGGCTGAATTAATTTTCTGGAACAACTGGGAGAATTCTCAAAGGGCACTCCATTGGTGTCTTTTCATCTCTCTGAATTTGCCTGTGGATATGCATATGCAGCATTTCTTTACTGGATAGCCTAATACATATTAAATACTTACATTGCTTTATGCATATTTAATTTAATGTTTACAGTTACCTTATAATATAGTTACTGTTACTCCTAACTTAAAATGGGAACACTGAGGCACAGCAAAGTTAAATAAATTATAACTTGTATGTTCTGCAACTAGTAAGGAATGAAGCTAGAATCTGAACAAAGCTGGTCCAACCCAGAACATCCACTCTTCACCACTGTAAGGTGGCTACAGAAAAGAGTGCTGATGAATGGGAATTTACATTTCTGATGTGTGTATTAATGTAAGTAAAAAATATATAAATTTATTTGATTAATCAAAGATATATGTCATGCTCTTACTATGCTGACCAAAAATCCCCAAATCAATAGAATTACCAATTGGGCTAAGATTAGGGAATGTTCAACAGGACTTAATAAATGAGGTGAGCTTAAACTCAATCTTGAACAATGAGTGTGCTTACTAGGCAGATATGATGTGATGCAGAGATTGATGAAAGCCTGCCAAGTGAAGGAACAGTTGGGCAAAAGCATGAAGGTGTGAAGTAGCATGATATATCCACCATAACATCATATGCCAGGATATTGACTTTGTGAAGAGTAGTTCTCTAGCAGTTTTCAGCACTATTCTTAAGATTGAAAAATACACCTTCTGGAGGTGCCTGGGTGGCTCAGTTGTTAGGTATCTGCCTTTGGCTCAGGTCATGATCCTGGATTTCTGGGATCTAGCCCCACATTAGGCTCCCTGCTAGACGGGAAGTCTGCTTCTCCCTCTTTCACTTCCCCTGTTTGTGTTCCCTCTCTCGCTGTGTGTTTCTGTCTGCCAAATAGATAAATGGAATCTTTAAGAAGAAAGAAAAATGAGACTGGACTATTCTCTTACACTGTACACAAAGATAAACTCAAAATGGATGAAAGACTTAAATGTAAGACAGAAATCCATCAAAATCCTAGAGAACACAGGCAGTAACCTCTTTGACCTCAGCCAGAGCAACTTCTTTCAAGATACATCTCCAAAAGCAAAATGGGCTATTGGGACTTCATCAAAATAAATTTTGCATGGCAAACAAAACAGCCATCAAAACTAAAAGGGAACCTATGGAATGGGAGAAGGTATTTGCAAATAACATAACAAATAAAGAACTGGTATCCAAGATCTATAATGAATTTATCAAACTCAACACCCAAAAAACAAATAATTCAGTCAAGAAATGAGCAGAAGACATGAACAGACACTTCTCCAAAGAAAACATACAAATGGCCAACAGACACATGAGAAACATATCACTTGCCATCAGGGAAATACTAATCAAAATCACAATGAGCTACCACCTTGCACCAGTTAGAATGGCTAAAATTAACAAGACAGGGAACAACAAATGTTGGCAAGGATGTGGAGAAAGGGGAACTCTCCCACGCTGTTGGCCGGAATGCAAGCTGGTACAGCCACTCTGGAAAACAGTATGGAGTTTCCTAAAGAAGTTAAAAATAGAGCTACCCTATGACCAGCAATGGCAGGACTGGGTATTTACCCCAAACATACAGATGTAGTGGAAAGAAAGGGAACCTGCATCCCAGTGTTCATGCAACAATATGTACAATAGCCAAACTGTGGAAGGAGCCTGAGAGTTCTTCAACAAATGAATGGATAAAGAAGACACGGTTCAGACACCTGGGTGGCTCAGTGGGTTAAAGCCTCTGCCTTCGGCTCAGGTCATGATCTCGGGGTCCTGGGATCGAGGCCCACATCAGGCTCTCTGCTCAGCAGGGAGCCTGCTTCCTCCACTCTCTCTGCTTGCCCCTCTGCCTACTTGTGATCTCTCTCTCTCTCTGTCAAATAAATAAATAAAATCTTAAAAAAAAAGATGTGGTTCACGCATACAATGGAATATACTTAGCCATCAGAAAGGATGAATACCTACCATTTACATCGACATGGATGGAACTGGAGGTTATTGTGCTGAGTGAAAAGAGTCAATCAGAGAAAGACAATTATCATATGGTTTCACTTATATGTGGAATATAAGAAATACTACTGAAGATTGTTGGGGAAGGGAAGGAAAACTAGATGGGAAGAAATCAGAGAGGAAGACAAACCATGAGAGACTCTTGACTCCAGGAAACAAACTGAGGGTTATGGAAAGGGAAGTAGGTGGATGGGCATTAAGTGATGAGCATTGGGTGTTACAAAGCAGCTAATGAATTGTTGAACACGGCATCAAAAACTAATGATATACTATATATGTTGGCTAATTGAACTTAAATGACAATAAATAAAATACAAATTTTAAAAGGAAAAAAATTCCCAGGGAGAGGTAGACTACTCTAGTGTCTTTTAGAGTCTGTTGAATGGATTAATGTGAATGAATGAATGGTTGAAATTAACTATAGGGACTGCCAGGTTAAAAAAGAAAAATGGGGAATTAAAATATCTGTTCTTGATTTGGTTTGGAAACCACTATGGGGCATTTCAACTTTGTTTAAATGTTATTGTGGTTCTCTATTACAAAAATTTCTTCTAAATGTGCTGAAATCTTTATTCAGTCATTTAGAGTGCTCATTAGAGACAGGATCATGAATTAATATAAATGTATTACAGAATTCACTCCTGCAGTTAAATGCAACTTGCATGTGATTCAGAATAAAAATATTAGTAACACTTCTTTTTCTGTGGCAGCTATACTCTTTTACATGCCTGGAGCTTAGGCTGAACTGATTTGTGCTGAATTAATTGAGATATAAAACTTAAACAGTAACACTATTGAATTTGAATTTGTGAATTCTGAAATATGGATGATAGGGAAACACTTCTAATTCCATGAACATTAGCCTATTGATAGTTCCAAATATAACAAAATTAAACAAATGACATCCTGTGTTTGTTCTAATGCCAATTTGTGTCTTAAAGGCACAGTTGCTATAGTAATGGATTTTATCATATTCAAAAATAACAAAGACTTTTCAAAAATACTCTAATTGCCTGAAAAAAGTAAATTACTTTCTACTGTCTTATTAGCTATCAGTGGTAATAAAGACTATGAAAGTGCCTTAGAGAATGCTTAATTATCTTTTTGAGATCCTCTGAGAACAACTGATAGAGATTTATAAAAAAGGGAAGTTAATTAACTTGTGCTAAGGACAATATGTATCCCATGAAATATAAATAAAGTATTGCTAACATAGTTGTCTGGTATATGATTGACAATTTATGCAAGATGAAGAAATAAGCAATGAAAAACTTTTTTATATTTTTAATTTGGATTCCAGTATAGTTAACATGCAGTTATATTAGTTTCAAGTGTATGATAAAGTGATTCAGCACTTCCACACATTATCCAGTGTTCATCATGACAGGTGCACTCCTTAATCCCCTCACCTATTTCATCTATGCCCCTACCCACATCCCTTCTGGTAACGATCAGTTCCTTCTCTATAGTTAAGAGTCTGTTTCTTGGTCTGTTTCTCTCTCTCTCTCTCTCATTCGCTTTTTTCCTCTTGATCATTTTTTTTCTTAAATTCCACATACAAGTGAAATCATTTGGTGTTTGTCTATCTCTGTCTGACTTATTTTGCATAGGATTTTGCTGTCTAGTTCCATCCATGTCATTGCAAATAGCAAAATTTTTTTAAAAGATTTTATTTACTTATTTGACAGAGAGAAACACAGCGAGAAAGGGAACACAAGCAGAGGGACTGAGAGAGGGAGAAGCAGGCTTCCCGCCGAGCAGGAAGCCCGATGTGGGACTCGATCCCAGGTCTCCAGGATCATGACCTGAACCGAAAGCAGTCACTTAACCAACTGAGCTGCCCAGGCGCCCAAGATTTCATTATTTTTTATGGCTGAGTAATATTCCATTGCATATATAAATATATACCATATCCATTCATCTCTTGGTGGATACTTGGGCTGCTTCCATAGTATGGGTATTGTAAATAATGTTTCTATAAATGCAGGGTTGCGTATATCACTTTGGGTTTTTAAAAATATATTTTAAGGATTTATTTATTTATTTGACAGGGGGACAAGGCCAAAGCGGGGAGAGAAAATCTCCCAGCAAATTCCCTGCTAAGCAGAGAGCCTGATGCAGGATTCTATCTCTTGAACCTGAGATCATGACCTGAGCCAGAGTCAAGAGTTGGACACTTAACTGAGCCACCCAAGTGTCCCAAGGTTGCATTTATCCCTTTGAATTGGTGTTTTGGTAATTTTTTTTTTTTTTTTTTAGTATTTTGGTATTCTTAGGTAAATACCCAGTAATGTGATTACTGGACTGCAAGGGTAGTTCTATTTTTAATTTCTAGAGAAAACCTCTGTACTGTTTTCCGGAGTGCCTGCACTAGTTTGCATTCTCACCAATGGTGCAAGAGGATTCCTTTTTCTCTACATCCTCACCAACACTTGTTGTTTCTTATGTTTTTTATCTTAACCATTCTGACAGTTGCTAAGGTGCTATCTCACTGTTGTTTTGATTTACATTTCTCTGATGATGAATGATGTTGAGCATATTTTCATGTGTCTGTTGGCCATTTGGATATCTTCTTTGGAAAAATATTTGTACATGTATTTTGCCCATTTTTAATTGGATTTTTTGTTTTTGGGGTGTTGAGTTATACAAGTTCTTTATGTATTTTGAATACTAATCCTTTATCAGATACGCCATCTGCAAATATCTTCTTGCATTCAATAGGTTGCCTTTTAGTTTTGTTGATTATTTCCTTTTTTGGACAGATTTTTTTTTTTTTTTTTACTGTAGTCCCAATAGTTTATTTTTCTTTTGTTTATCTTGTTTCAAGAGATCTATCTAGGAAAATATTGCTGTGGCTGATGTCAGAAACATTACTGCCTGTTCTTTTTTCAAGGCTTTTTTGTTTTGTTTTTGTCTTTTGCTTTTTGTTTTGAGAGAGAAAGAGAAAGCATGTGGGAGCTGGGGAGTGGGGTGCAGGGGGAGAAAGAGAATCTGAAGCAGGCTCCACACCCCAACAGAGCCTGATGTAGGGCTTGATCTCACAACCCTGAGATCATGACCTAAGCAAAAATCAAGTTGGATGCTTAATCGCTGAGCCACCCAGGCTTCGCTGTCTAAGGATTTTTATGGTTTCAGGTCTCACATTTAGGTCTTTAATCCATTTTGAGTTCATTTCTGTGTGTGATATAAGGAAGTGGTCCACTTTCATTCTTTTGTTTGTAGCTGATCAGGGTTCCCAACACCATTTGTTGAAGTGACTGTCTTTTTCCTATTGGATGTTCTTTCCTATTTCATCAAAGATTAATTGATGACATAATTATAGATTTATTTCTGGATTTTCTGTTCTGTGCCATTAATCTGTGCCTGTTCTTGGTTCTGTTTTTGGTTTTGGTTTTGGGTTTTTGTTTCTTTTTTCTTTCTTTCTTTCTTTCTGTCTTTCTTTCTTTCTTTCTTTCTTTCTTTCTTTCTTTCTTTCTTTCTTCTTTCTTCTTCTTTCTTTTCTCTTTTTTCTTTTTCTTTTTTTTTGCCAGTACCATGCTGTTTTGACTACTACAGCTTTGTAATATAACTTGAACTCTGGAATTGTGACACCTCCAGCTTTGCTTTTTTTTTTTTTTAAGATTTTTATCTATTTATTTGACAGAGAGAAACACAGCTACAGAGGGAACACAAAGAGGGGGAGGGGAGTGGGAGAGGGAGAAGCAAACCTCCCACAGAGCAGGAAGCCTGACACAGGGCTTGATCTGGGGACTCCCGCATCATGACCTGAGTCAAAGGCAGACACTCAATGACTGAGCCACCCAGGGGCCCCTAACTTTGCTTTGCTTTTCCAGAATTGCTTTGCTATTTGAGAGCTCTCATAGCTCTATATAAATTTTAGGATTATTTGTTCTAGTTCTATGAAAAATGCTGCTAGTATTTTGATAGGGATTGCATTAAATCTATAGATTGCTTTGGGTAGTATGGCCTTTTTAACAGTATTTGTTCTTCTAATCCATGAGTGTAGAATGTCTTTCTATTTCTTTCTGTCATCTTCAGTTTATTTCATCAATGTTTTATAGTTTTCAGATGGTATAGGTCTTCTATCTGGTTAGGTTTATTCCTATGTATCTTACTATGTTGGAGGCCATTGTAAATGGGATTATTTTCTTAATCTTCTTTCTGCTGCTTCACTATTAGTATATAGAGATGCAATGTATTTCTGCACATTGATTTTGTAACCATTGACTTACTGAATTCATTGGTCATTCTGGTTGTTTTTGGTGGAGTCTTTTGGGTTTTCTTATATAGTATTATGTCATCTTCAAATAGGGGAAGTTTTACTTCTTTACCAATTTGGATGCCTTTTTATCTTTTTGTTGTCTGATTGCTGTGGCTAGGACTTCCAGTACTATATTGAATGACAGTGGTGAGAGTTGATATCCTTGTCTTGTACAGGGAAAGCTCTCCATTTTCCCTGTTGAGTATGATGTTCACTGTGGATTTTTCATATATGGCTTATATTATGTCAAGGTATATTCCCTCTAAACCTATTTTGTTGAGGGCTTTTATCATGAATGGATGTTGTACTTTACAAATACTTTACTATATTTATTGAAATTATCATATCATTTTTATTCTTTCTCTTACTGATGTGATGTGTCATGGTGATTGATTTGTAAATATTGAACTACCCTTACACCCTGGTAATAAATCCCACTTGATCATGGTGAATGATTTTTTTAATATATTGGGTTTTTTTGTCTGCTAGTATTTTGTTGAGGATTTTTACATCTATATTCATCAGAGATACTGGACTTTTGAAAGAATCAGCTCCTGGTTTCATTGACCTGTTCTTTGTGTTTTATTAAAAGGTTCATGTCATTTATTTTTGCTTTAATCTCTATTATTTCCTTCCTTCTGCTGGTTTTGGGTTTTGTTTATTCTTCACTTTCTAGCTCCTATAGCTGTAAGATTAGGTTGTTCTCCAAGTAAGCCTATATTGCTATGAACTTCCCTCTTAAAACCATTTTTGCTGAATCCCAAAGGTTTTGGACCATTGTGTTTTAATTTTTGTTTCCATGTATCAAAACCCTTTATAACCAGACTGTTACTTTAGTAAACCTGGTTCCCTTAAAAGGCATGTCCTCTAGTTTAGTCATTTATTTTTATTTTCCCCTTAAATTATTTTTCCTTAGAAATGGCCAGATCATCAAAGTAATCCATGGGAAATGCACATCACAGGTCTTTGGCCTTTCAGAGATGCTCAGGGAAAACAGAATCATTATAAATGTTTTTTGCCAGTCTGAAATCATCACAAATTCTAGAGGGCAACTGTCCCTCTGGACATATTATTGAATTTCCTATTCAATCTTCCCCTCCTGTTAGAGGAATAGCTCAGCCTAGCCCTCTTCATTCATTTTGAGGTCCTTAAACAAGAAATTTGAGAGTATTTTTTAAAATTACTCATTGTTATAGAATTAATTATTTTAGCACACTACTATGTAAGAAGAAAGGGTCTCTGTGACATTGGTGTAAATCAAGGGTATATACTTCATTTACCTGAGAAATACATGATACATCAGCATGCTTTTCTATGCCTTGTATTGTTAAACATTATACTTTGTCATGTTGTCTCTGATCTTTTCATGGGGAATAGCATAAGTGAAAGGTATTGTACTTTAAAAATCACCACTTGTCCTGGGCCATATAATTTGAATATGGATTTTGTATCACTAAAGAGTAGATTATGTGTCAACATAAGCATGCAGCAATGAATCCAAGAAATATGAGTATTTGTGTTCCTTAATATTGCTATCTAGAAAACTACAGTGCATTTTAGACTTGCTCAGCACTTATCTCCACCTTGTCTTTATACTTGATCAAAGGTTAGTACTAAGCACTACTCTATGCCCTAAGTTTTGTCTGATGACTTGGTACATACTGAATTGGGAAATTAAATCCCCCTCACTCAGAGATATACACGAGACCACTCATAACTCTTATAGCAGAATGGTACAACCCAAAGTGGAATAACAGTTTATAATTTTATGGAACCTTTTTATATTTGCACGAGTTTAACATCTAGCCAGAAGGCAAAAAGACTCAGGAGATGGCTTTTCTGATTGTAACAAGGAGAATAAGCCCCAAAAGCTCCACTATCACAGTAAACCATGTTGGAGTGAGCAGTGTCAAATTTTGCCTCCTGGCATAAACAACTAGAAAAACAATTGGACACAATCTATGAAACAGGTGATTTTACACATTGGTCAATAGCTACTACAGGATTATGATCCCTGAGAAAATTAAACAAAGAAGCTTATAAGTCATCCTGAGGTTTTTCATGGAGGTACTTTCAGAATCACAATATAAAAGCAGACCTTGTAGAATTTGATGAATTTAGGAGATAGAAGTTGCATTTTAATGAGGCTGTTGTAGCCAAAAATTTAAAGATAGAGTATTGAAGAGATGTGTGCAGAAAAGGAGCACTGGAAATCTGTAGAGAGTGCCGCTTGAGTTTGTTGCTAAACACAGTTTGTTCATATATAGGATAAATACCCTGAAGTCAAGCAAAAATATACTCTTAGTTATAAGATAAACAATTCCCAGAGATCACCCAGTACCATAAAATGTTCAAGTTACAATCTGTCGTAGTGGAGATGCCTCATGGAACAATCAGGGTATTCAGTACAGAAATCTGGGTAATCACCTCTTAGCAATAAGGCTGATTTATACCTATAGTAACTTAGTGTGGACCCATCCTAAAAAGTTTTAAAAATAAGCCTCAAAAGGATCAAGCTGCTCCAAAAATAATGTATTTAACAAGACAAACTTGAACATTTTTAAACTGATAAGAACATATACTACACTAAAACACTCCAGACAAAAAGGCAACAAACAAAATTGCCCACACCCAATTAAAATTTACTAGAATATGAAAAACCAGGACAATTTTGGCCACAACCAGAAGGAAAATTAGACTATAGAAAGAAGCAAATATGATGGACATGATGAAATCAGTAAAGGACTCTAATGCAGCAATCACAAATATAATTAAAAATGTTTTAAAAATGTAGGGGTACCTGGTGGTTCAGTTGGTTGAGGTTCTGACTCTTGGCTTTGATTCAGGTTATGATCTCATGAGTCATGGGATCAAGCCCTATATTGGGCTCTGTGCTCAGCAGGGACTCAGCTTGAAGATTCTCTCCCTGTGCCCCTCCCCCCACTCATTCATGAATACATACATTTTCTCTCTCTCTTTCTAAAATGAATGAATGATGGGGTGCCTGGGTGGCTCAGTTGGTTGGGGGACTGCCTTCAGCTCGGGTCATGATCCTGGAGACCTGGGATCGAGTCCCACATCGGGCTCCCTGCTCGGCAGGAAGCCTGCTTCTCCCTCTCTCACTCCCCCTGCTTGTGTTCCCTCTCTGGCTGTGTTTCTCTCTGTCAAATAAATAAAATCTGTAAAATAAAATAAAATAAAATAAAATAAATGAAATAAAATAAAATAAAATAAAATAAAATAAAATATAAAATATAAAATGAATGAATAATAAATAATTTAAAGAAATTATAAATCTAAAGTCAAGAGAGATAATTCATTTAAATGAACCAAATATTATTTCTAGACAAGAAGAATACAATGTGGGAGTTAAAAATTTTTTATAGGTTTAACATGTTATCAGATACTTATAAAAACTTTATTCAATACACTTTAAGACATAACAAAAATTAGATGATAGGTAAGCACAGAGAGAAAAACAACTATAAAAATTAAATAATGCCTCTCTAACTTGTGGGAAAATGTAGTCTAACACGTTTAATTTGAGTTCCCAAAATGGAGGAAATCAAAAAAATATTTGAAGGAATAATATTGCTATACCTGTTATTAGAGCCAGAAATTTTATTTTGTTGATTCTTTGGGATTTTATACATGAAGAGTCATATCATCAGTGGGCAAAGACAGTTTTATTCCTTCTTTACCAATCTGAATACCTTTTCTTTTCCTGTCTTGAATTTTTTGGTAGTTTGGAATTCCAGTAAAACGTTGACTAGAAGTGATGAGAGAACATGCTTGTTTTATCTATGAACACAAGGGGAAAATGTTCAGTTCCTCACCACTAAGTGTGATGTTATCTATAGCTTTTTGAGATACTGTTTCTCAAACAGAAAAAGTTCCCCTCTAAAGCTAGTCTTCTGAGACCTTTTATCGTGAAAGGGTATTCAATTTTGTCATATCCTCTTTTCTTTTTTTTAATTTTTTTAAATTTTTTTCAGTGTTCCAAGGTTCATTGCCCATTCCCCACACCCAGTGTCATATCTTCTTTTCCTTTTTGAGTGATATAGTCATATCATTGTTCGTATTGAGGCTGTTGATAGGGAGATTCCATTGATTAATTTTCAAATGTTGAATCACTCTCACATAACTGGAATAAATCCCAGTTGGTTGTAATGTGTAGTTTTTTTTTACATACCCTGTTGGATATAATTTGCTAATGTTTTGTTGAAGATTTTCACATCTGTATTCTTGAGAGATACTGGTCTTTCTTTCTCATATCTTGACTAAAATTAGACTAATGCTGGATAGAGTAAAATTAGGGTGTGTTCACTTTGTTTCTGTTTTCTGGTTGAGATTGTGAAGAATTGGTATCAATTCTTCCTTAAATATTTAGTAGAATTCACTACTAAAACTATGTGGATTTGGTGCTTTCATTTTTTGAGGAAGTTAAATTAATGCTTCCATTTCTTTAACAGAAATAAATCTGTTCAGATGATCCATTTTTCCTTGTGTAAGTGTTGGTAGTTTATGTTTTCCAAGCAATTGGTCCATCATTTCACCTAAGTTATCAAGTTTGTGGAGTAGAGTTCTTTGTGATATTTATTTTTTCTTCTAATGTACATGGGATTCACAATGATAAACCCGTTTATACTTTTGCTATTGGTTATTTGTGCACTTTTTTTCTTGGTACTCTAGATACAGACTTAATAATTTTGTGTGTCTGTTTTCAGAGAACCAGCTTTCAGGTTTGCTGATTTTTCTCTTGTTTTCCTATTTTCATTTTATTGATTTCTCCTCTAATTTTTAACATGTCTTTTCTTCCGCTTGCTACATTTTTTTAAAGATTTTATTTATTTATTTGACAGAAAGAAACACATTAGAGAGGGAACACAAGCAGGGGCAGTGAGACCCAGCAGGGAGCTAGATGCGGGGCTCCATCCCAGGACCCTGGGAACATGACCTGAGCCAAAGGCAGGCACTTAACGACTGACCCACCCAGACATCCCATCTTCTGCTTGCTTTAGACATAAATAATCTTTCCAGTTTCCTAAGGTAGAAATATAAATTATTGATTTTAGCACTTTCTCCTTTTCTAATAAATTCATTCAGTGGTATAAAATTCCCTCAAATCACTGCTTTAAATACATTATATAAAATTTTTTAAAGGAAGGAATTAATTAATTAATTTATTAGATTTTTTTAAAATTCATTCGACAGAAACACAGCTAGAAAGGGAACACAAGCAGAGGGAGTGAGAGGGAGAAGCAGGCTTCCTGCAGAATAGGAAGCCCGATACAGGACTCAATCCTGGGACTCAGGGATCATGACATGAGCCCAAGGCAGATGCTTAATGACTGAGTCACCCAGGTGCCCCATATTACATAAATTTTAATGAGTTATATTTTCATTAACTTAAAATATTTTTAGATTTCTCTTGAGACTTCTTTGACTCGTGTCTTAGCTATGTTGCTTAATTTCTAAATATTTGGGGCTATTCTAGCTATCTTTCTGTTATTGATTTCTGTTTTAATTCCATTGCGGTCTGAAACACACTTTGTATGACTTCTATTTTTTAATACATGTAAAGTATTTTTTATGGTCTGAGAATGAGGTCTGTGTTGATAAATGTTCCATGAGAGCTTGAGAAAAAATGTTTATTCTGTTGATGTTCAAGGCAGTAGTGTATAAAATGTCAGTTAGATACTATTGATTGATAGTGTTGTTCAAGTCAATTATATCCTTAAGTCTTTCCTGTCTATCGTATCTATCAATGGTGAAAATGTGGTACTGAAATCTCCGACTGAAATAGTGGAATTGTGTATCCACCTGTAGTTCTATCAATTTTTGCCTCTTGTATTTTGATAATCTGCTATTGGGTACATATACATTTAAGATTATTATACCTCCTTGGAGAGCAGATATCCTAACATTATATATCACTGTTTATCTCTGGAATTTCTTTTGTTTTCAAAGTCTTATTCATCTGAAATTAATAGAACCACTCAATCTTCCTTTAGATTCATGTTATCCCAGTATATCTTTTTCCGTCCCTTTGCTTTGAAACTAATTGAATATTTATACAAGTGATGTCCTTGTAGACAATATGTAGCTAAATTTATTTTTTTATTATCCACCTTGACAATCTGTGTTTTAATTAGTGTGGTGAGGTATTCACATTAAAAGGGTTTCTTAGGAGCACCTGGGTAACCAGTCAGGTAAGCATCTGAGTCTTGATTTTGCCTCAGGTCATGATGTCATGATCATGAGATTAGGCCCTGTGTTGGCTCTTCACTGGGCATGGAGCCTGCTTA
Source organism: Spilogale gracilis (assembly GCA_004023965.1). NCBI lineage: Eukaryota > Metazoa > Chordata > Mammalia > Carnivora > Mephitidae > Spilogale > Spilogale gracilis. The sequence continues at coordinate 13,221 of PITA01011913.1, forward strand.
AGTTTCTCTCTCTCTCTCTCTCTCTCTCTCTCTCTCTCTCTCTCTCTCTGCTGCCACTCAAATAAATAAATAAATAGTTTTTAAAAGAGATTTTTTAAAATAAAAATAAAGGATTTCTTAAATAGCTAACTTAATATTTACCATATTTGTAACCTTTTCTGCTTAGTGTTTTTTGTTTGTTTTGTTTTGTTTTCTTTTGTTTTCTTTTGTTTTACTTCCCCCTTGTTCTTTTCTGCCTTCTCCGATTTTAACTGAATGTTTTACATGATTGATTTTATCTCCTCTCTTAGCAATTTTTGGTGGTTTCTCTAAAATTTGCAATATGTACTTATACTAATCTAAATGTACCACAAACAACATGAGGCCTCTGTACCTATAGTTCAGGTAATTTATGACAGACTATTCCCCATTCCTCCTCCTGTCCTTTATTATTGTCATTTAGTGCCATCATTTGTGTCAGTTAATCACACTATTACTAGTAGCACTGTAAACAAACATTTTTTTTTAGATAAATCAAGGGTTAGAAAAGAAAGTATTTTATTTTACCTTCATTTATTTCTTCTTCAGTGTTCTTTGTTATATGGTTGTCTGAGTTTCTAACCTACATCATTTTCTTCCTGAAGATCTTACACAACAGGTCTATTAGTAACAAGTTTCCTCGGTTTTTGGCTGAGAAGGTCCTTCTCCTTCCGTATTAAAGGACAGTTTCATTAGACATAGAATTCTAGGTGGTGGCTTGTTTCTCTTTCAATACTTTAAATATTTCTTAAATATCACTTGTCTTATTACTTGCATGAATTCGGATGAGAAATCTGTATTTCTTATTTATTTACTGAGATAAATAGGTCTTCACCATGAGGTTTTATGTTAATCAGGCTTGGAGTCAGGCAGCCTTTAATGTTTACGTTAATCTGTTGTGCCAGAGGTTTCATTTCCTTTTGTTTTTGTCTCCCTTGTTGACTTTGAGCCTTGTCTGGAACTGCTTTCAGGTAAAATTCGCATTGTTTGCAGCTCTTTCCGTTGTAATCCCCAGTTACTATACTGAAGCCCCGTAGGTGTTGTGGTAAACTAGGGGAAGGGTTCTATAATCTTACAACTGAATATCAACCTTTTAGTGGAATGGTGTCCCTGGGATGTGACCCTTGCAAATATTTCTTACTTTCTCTCCCCTTTTAGGGGAGCCTGGAAAGCTAGAGGGAATTGCCTAGTCTCAGGTAGGGTGTTGATCTGGTAAGGGCTTTCCCCTTTAAGAGTTGGTCTTCATTTTTAAAAAGAATATTCTGTCATATTTTATAATGGTTACTCTTCCCTTCCCCCTGCCCAAGGTAAGAGGAAATTTTTCTTCACACTTCACCATGAGAACTTGGGTTTCCTGAAACTAAAATCCACAAAAATGTGGGGATGCTCCTCAGATCAGGAGCACCAGAATTTTGTCACTTAAGCTTCTTCTCATTGAACCACCATATCAGTTCACCAAAGTTACCATTTGAGTACACCTACCAGTTTATGGCTTCAGCGGTGTCTGCCCCAGGGAAACAGACCTTGGTTGTCGTTCTTAGATTTGATGATGGTGAGTTGCCCAACAATGTCAGTCTTTCAGTAGCTCCAAGAAAAGTCACCGACTTTCAGTTCTGCTTTTCAGGAATGATGACATCCAAGATTTACAGGCAAAGGCAGAAACCGGTGGTCTGCTTTACCCTAACTTTTTAACAGTCCTTCCATACTTGGCTTCTAGGTGTTTATTAACTCTTTTCTGTGATCTAAAAAAAAACCTAACATTAATATTATTTTCTTTTTCTTATTTCTTTTTTAATTTTTCAGTGTTTCAAGATTCATTCATTCACCTGCAGTGCTCCATGCAATATTTGCGCCCTCCTTAATACCCACAACCAGGCTCACTCATCCCCCCACACCCTCCCCTACAAGACCCTCAGTTTGTTTCTGAGTCCAAAGTTTCTCATGTTTCTTCTCCCTCCCTGATTTTTCCCACTTCCCATTTCCTTTCCTTCTCCTACTGTCCTCCATATTACTCATTATTCTCCACAAGTAAGTGAAACCATATGATACTTGACTTTCTCTGCTTGGCTCATCTCACTCAGCATAATCTCTTCCAATCCAGTCCATGTTGCTACAAAAGTTGGGTATTCATCCTTTCTGATGGAGGCATAATATTCCATTGTATATATGGCCCATATCTTCCTTATCCATTTGTCTGTTGAAGGATGTGTTGGCTTTTTCCACAGTTTGGTGATTGTGGCCATTGCTGCAATGAATATTGGTGTACATATGGGCCTTCTTTTCACTACTTCTGTATCTTTGGGGTAAATACCCACTAGTGCAATTGCAGGGTCATACAGTATCTCTACTTTTATTTATTTATTTTTAAAGATTTTATTTATTTGACAGAGAGAAACACAGCCAGAGAGGGAACACAAGCAAGGGGAGTGAGAGAGGGAGAAGCAGGCTTCCTGCCGAGCAGGGAGCCCGATGTGGGGCTCAATCCTACGTCTCCGGGATCATGACCTGAGCTGAAGGCAGTCGCTTAACCAACTGAGCCACCCAGGCCCCCCTATATTTTTAATTTTTTAAAGAATCTCCACACTTTTTTTCCAAAGCAGCTGCACCAACTTGCATTCCCACCAATGTGTAAAAGGATTCCCCTTTCTCCACAGCCTCTCCAACACTGTTGTTTCCTGTCCTGTTAATTTTGGCCATTCTGACTGGTATAAGGTGGTATCTCAATGTGACTTTGATTTGAATTTCCCTGATAGCTAGTGATGAAGAACATTTTTTCATGTGTCTGTTAGCCATTTGTATGTCTTCTGTGGAGAAGTGCCTCTTCATGTCTCCTGCCCATTTTTTGATGTGATCTTTATTTTGGTTGTTGAGTTTGAGGAGTTCTTTATAGATCTTGGACATCAGCCCTTTGTCTGTAGTGTCATTTGCAAATATCTTCTCTCGTTCTGGGGGTTGCCTCTTTGTTTTGTCGACTGTTTTCTTTGCTGTGTAGAAGCTTTTTATTTTGATGAAGTCCTAAAAGTTCATTTTCACTTTTGTTTCCTTTGCATTTGGAGACATGTCCTGAAAAAAGTTGCTGTGGCTGATGTCAAAGAGGTTATTGTCTATGTTCTCCTCTAGGATTTTGCTAGATAGGAATCTCACAGTAAGGTCTTTCATCCATTTTGAGTTTATCTTTGTGTGTGGCATAGGAGAATGGTTTAGTTTCATTATTCTGTATGTAGCTCTCCAATTTTCCCAGCACCATTTATTGAAGAGACTGTCTTTCTTCCACTGAATATTCTTTCCTGCTTTGTCAAAGATTATTTGACCATAGAGTTGCAGGTCCATATCTGGACTCTCTACTCTATTCCAATTGTCTATGTGTCTGTTTTTGTGCCAGTACCTTGCTGTCTTGGTGATCATTGCTTTGTAATAAAGCTTGAAATCAGGTAACGTGATGTCCCCAGCTTTGTTCTTCTTTTTCAATATTTCCTTAGCAATTCAGGGTCTTTTCTGGTTCCATGTAAGTTTTAGTATTGTTTGTTCCAACACTTTGAAAAATGTTGATGGAATTTTGATCAGGATGACATTGAAAGTATAGATTCCTCTGGGCAGTATAGACATTTTCACAATATTTATTCTTCCAATCCATGAGCATGGACTTCTCTTCCATCTTTTTGTGTCTTCTTCAATTTCTTTCATGAGTGTTCTCTAGTTCCTTGAGTACAGATCCTTAACTTCTTTGGTTAAGTTTATTCCTGGTATCTTATGGTCTTTGGTGCTATAGTCAATGGAATTGATTCTCTGATTTTCCTTTCTATATGTTCATTGTTAGTGTATAAGAATGCCACTGATTTCTGTGCATTGATTTTGAATCCTGTCACATTACCAAATTGTTGTATGAGTTCTAGTAGTTTGGGGGTAGAGTCTTTTGGGTTTCCCGTATAAAGTATCATGTCATCAGTGAAAAGAGAGAGTTTGGCTTCTTTTTCAATTTGAATATCTTTTATTTCTTTCTGTTGTCTGATTGCTGTTGCTAGGACTTCTAACACTATGTTGAACAGTAGTGGTAAGAGTGGGCATCCTCGTCTTGTTCCTGATCTCAATGGGAAGGCTGTCAGTTTTTCCCCATTGAGAATGATATTCACTATGGGTTTTTAGTAGATAGATTTTATGAGGTTGAGTAATGTTCCCTCTATCCTTATATGTTGAAGAGTTTTAATCAAGAACAATGCTGTATTTTATCAGATCTTTTTCTGCATCAATTGAGAGGACCATGTGGTTCTTCTGTCTTCTCTTATTGGTTTGTTTTATCATGTTGATTGATTTCTGAATGTTGAACCATCCTTGCATTCCAGGGATAAATCCCACCTGGTTGTGATGGATAATCTTTTTAATGTACAGTTGGATCCTATTCACTAGGATCTTGTTAAGAATTGTGGCATCCATATTCATCAGAGATATTGGTCTGAAATTCTCCCTTTTGGTGGGATCTTTGTCTGGTTTGGGGATTAAAGTAATGCTGGCTTCATAGAAAGAGTCTGGAAGTTTTCCTTCTGTTTCTATTTTTTGAAACAGCTTCAGGAGAACAGGTATTATTTCTTCTTTGAATGTTTCGTAGAATTCCCCAGAGAATCCATCAGGTGCTGGGCTCTTGGTTTTTGGGAAGTTTTTCTCACTGCTTCAATGTCATTACTAGATATTGGTCTATTCAGGTTGTCAGTTTCTTCCTGTTTCAGTCTTGGAAGTTTATAGGTTTCTAGGAATGCATCCATGTCTTCTAAGTTGTTTAACTTATTGGCATGTAACTGTTGATAGTAATTTCTGATGATTGTTTCTATTTCCTTGGTGTAGTCATGATCTTTCCTCTTTCATTCATAATTTTATTAATTTGGGTCTTCTCCCTTTTCTTTTGGAATAGTTTGGCCAATGGTTAATTGATATTATTAATTCTTTCAAAGAACCAGCTCTAGTTTCATTGATTTGTTCTATTGTATATGTAGTTTCGAATTCATTGATCTCTGCTCTAATCTTAATTATTTCCTGTCTTGTGTGGGGGGTTGGTTTAATTTGTTGTTGATTTTCTTTACCAGTTCTTACACCAGTTCTTTAAGGTGTAATTAGAGTTGGTGTATTTGGAATTTTTCAATTTTGGGGGGTGAGGCCTGGATGACTATATATTTCCCCTATAGGAATGCCTTTGCCGTATCCCATAGGTTTTTGATCCATGTATCTTCATTCTCATTGGCTTCCATGAAATGTTTAAGTTATTATTTCCTGGTTGATCCCAGCATTCTTGAACAGGACAGTCTTTAGCTCCCAACTGTTCCAATTCCTTCTGAACTTTTCCTTGTGGTTGTGTTCCAGTTTCAAAGCATTGTGGTCATAGAATATCAAGGACTAATCTCAATCTTTTGGTATCAGTTGAGGACTGATTTGTGACCTAGTATGTGGTCTATTCTGGAGAAAGTTCCATGTGCACCCACACAGAATGAGTATTCTGGTGTTTTAGGGTGGAATGTTCTGAATATATCTATTAGATCCATCTGGCCCAATGTGTCATTCAAAGCTCTTGTTTCTTTGTTGATTTTCTCTTTAGATGATCTGCCCACTGCTGATAATGCCATGTTAAGATCTCCTACAATTAATGTATTCATATCAATATGACTCTTTATTTTTCTTAAAAATTGGCTTATGTAGTTGGCTGCTCCATGTTGGGGGCATAAATATCTACAATTGCTAGATCTTCTTTGTGTATAGATGGTTTAAGAATGATGTAGTGTCCTTCTGTATCTCTGACTACAGTTTTTAGATTGAAATATAATTTGTCTGATATGAGAATTACTACCCCAGGTTTCCTTTGAGGTCCATAGACATGAAAGATGGTCCTCCACCCCCTCACTTCAGTCGAGATGTGTCTTTAGATTCAAAATGTGTCTCTTGTAAACAGCATATGGATGGGTCCTGTTGTTTTATCCAGTCTGCATCCCTGTGCCTTTTTATTGGATCATTTAGGCCATTCATGTTGAGAGTGATTATTGATAGGTACGTTTTTATTGACATCATGTTGCCTGTAAAGTTCTTGTTTCTATAGATTACCTCTTTAAATTTCTATTCTGTGTCACTCTTGGGTTCTTTCCTCTTTTATATAATCCCCCCTTAATATTTCCTGTGGTGCTGGCTTGGTGGTCACATAGAGTTTTAGACCTTGCCAGTCCTGGAAGATCTTTATCTCTCCTTCCATTTTGAAAGTCAGCCTTGCCAGGTACATTATCCTTGGTTGCATTTTTTTTTTTTTAATTTAACTTCCTGAATATGTCTTGCCAGCCCTTTCTGGCTTACCAGGTTTCTGTGGACAGTTCTGACGTTATTCTGATGGTCCGCCCTCTGTACATAAAGGATTGGTTCCCCCTAGCTGCCCTGAATATATATTCTTTGAATTTAGATTCATGAATTTCACAATTATGTGCCTGGAGGTTTTTCTAGTCTCGTTGATTTTGGCAAGTATCCCCTCTTCCTTTAGGACATGAACACTTGTTTCATCCCCCAGATTAAGGAAATTTTCATCCAGGATTTGTTCAACTATATCTTTTAGCCTTCTCTCTCTCTCAACTCCCTCAGGGATTCCAATAATTCTGATATTGGAATATTTCATGGCATCATTTATTTCACTAACTCTATTTTATGGGATTTTAACTGTTTGTTCCAAGACTTCTCCTGCTCCTCCTTCTCAATCAATCTGTCTTCTAGATTACTAGTGCGATCTTCTGCTTCACTTACCCTAGCTGATAGGGTATTTAAATTAGATTGGATCTCACTGATAGCATTTTTTAACCTCTGCCAGTTCAGCTTTCTTTTCTTCCCTTAGAGCTTCTGTCTTGCCACTAATATTCTTTTCCAACTTAGCCTTTGCTTAGATAATTGTTACCCTGAATTCCATTTCTGTCATATTCTTTGTGTTCATAGCCAGTAGTTCTGTAACAGGGGTTGCAGACTCAGAGTTTTCTTCTGTTGGGTGTTCCTCCTCTGAGTCATTTTGGTGAGGGGTGGTTGAGGGGATGTATAGATGAATATATCAACCAAAATTAGGTGAGTTACCCGTGGGAAGGTTTTAGAACAATAGAAGTCACCACCGAAAAGGAAGAAGAAAGAAAAAGAGAGAGGAAAAAAGAAAAGGAGCAAGAAAAAACCCGGCCCAAAATGGGCCCCAGTGGTAGGATTCATATGGTACAAAAGCCAAAAAGAATAAACAAAAACTGTTGAAAGTAAAAGAAAGGGGAAAAAGTCAAAAAGCAAAACCCAACCCAAATGACCCCCAAGAACAGCATTTATATATTACAAAGACAAAAACAAATACACAGAAACACTCACAGAAGAATAGGATGGGAAGGTAAGTACAAACCCTTGTTGCAGGCAAGGAATGTATTTCAGTTCCTCCTGGGTTTATCTTGTTATTATTTTAGAGGACTTCACTTTCTAAAGATATAGGGAAATTAAAACTCGTTTATATATAGGGGTAGTATTGAATAGGAATGAGGGATTACCTTGAATTTTATATCTATATGTATATTTAAAAGAAAAAGAAACACAGGTATGTGTATGAAAAAAGTTCAAGGTAAAAAGTTATGGAACGTTGTATTATATATCACATAATATTAGTGAGTTAAAAAATAAAAGTCAGGAATCCTGAAAATAAATTTGAAATTTAAAACAAAAACTTAGAAAATGAAAAGTTTCAAAGAAAATAAAATGAAAAGCTGTATCTATAATATATACAGGTTTTGGGGTAGTACCGGGAGCTTAGTATATTGTTTTTTCCCTGATGTTGTGGTTTTACAGTTTTATGGAGACCCTTTGGTGGTTGTCCTCTAGTTCTTCTGGCTTGCCTTTTGGCAAGGGACCTGTCCCATTGTTTTTTAGTCAATGTTTCTTGGGGTGAGTCCTCCTGCCCCCTATCAATGGGCTGGGTTCTATGGAAACTGGCTTTTCAGGTTTTTGTTCTCTGGAGGTTTTTGTTCTTTTGCAGCTTTTTGCAGCTTTTTGGAAAGTTAGAGCAAAGTAACTTATCCACACCCAGACCTCTGTCTCAGAGAGAAGCCTCAGTCAGGTCTCCTCTGGATGGTGTGGGCCACACAGACTCCTTCTGTACTTTCCCTTGCACCCCACCACCTCTCACAGGTAGCGTGCATCCCCAGTCACCAGCCAGAATGGAGCCTGAGTCCCCCGCTTTTCCCTTCACTCCCATGCCCAGAAACTGCCAGTTATGTGGGTTGGTGCGAGCTTGTTGCTGTCCAGACTCTCTCTGGAGCCCACATTCACACTGGGTGCACTAGGACCCTGCGGTCCCACACATCACAGGGAAATTTTCAGAATCACCTCTGGAGCAGTTTGTGTATGCCTAGCCCAAGCGGTGGCATAAGCACAGTTTTAGGGGCTTCCCCCTACCACCCAGTTGTTGGTGAGTGCTTTCTACCACTGGTCTGGAGCTGCAGTTTTATATCCCTGTCAGCAGCCATCAGCTTCCCCTGGTTGCCTCTTCAGACCCTTTGTTTTTGAGTGCTTTTAACCAGTCTGCAATCTGATAAAGTGCCCCAAGCATAGGGCACTTTTGTATTGGGTTATCTTCCCAGTGGGTTGCTCTTGGTGGCTCCCTCCCTCTCCTATTTCTCCTCTGAAATAAGTTCCAGAGCTTCACTTTACCTCTCTGATGATGCTCTTCTGCCCCCCATAGAGATTCAGGAGCGTGTAGTCCTACATCTCAGGCTGATTTCATGGTTGTTCACAGTGTTCTGGTAGATATTTACCTCCCTTCAGGGGACCCTTTGAAATGGGGTCTCCTACTTCTCCACCATCTTGCCCCTCCTCCTAATATTATTTTCAAATGACAATTCTGTGAACATACTCTTTCATCCCTTCCATGGGCATAAGCACATAAGTTATTTGAAATTCTTTGAGCTCTTAGATTGCTGTGTTGGTCAAAATCACTTGAAGACAACTACTGTATCTCCCTCTTCTCCATGTCCTGCACCAATGAAGTTTACTACAGAGCATGTGTCAGGAATCTCTCTTCTGGCAAGGATGACTGTCACTATTGAAGGCCTGGTCTGTGAAATGACTAATGCGTGTTCTCCAAGTGCCACTACCTGACATTTCCAAGGCTTCCTATCCTTGGAATGCTTGAGGAGCACTGAGCTTTGGGGAAGTGAAAGAACACCAGTGTGGCCATGCTATAAAAATTAAAATGTTGTGTAGTCTAACTTAGACTGGAGAGGGTGGTACAATTTTGCAGAACATCTTAAGTAATCTCATTAGGAAGCTCTAGAAAGGTTTAAGTTTTAAAAGGGTGATATCCTTTAATGTGCATCTGGTCAAAAGTCACCCAGCTGGCAAAGAATACGCTTGGATATATTTACAAGTTCCACTGTTTTCCAAAATGTATTCTCTTTCTGTAAGGAAGGCTCATTTATGTGCAGTATAGTATTTGTAAACCTAGTAATAACAGAGATGGTGCATGTTAGAAACCTATTAAGACAATTACTGTGTAGCTTCAACTTCTCTGTTAATATTATTTTGTTTCTTTTCTGTCCATTTCTTCAGTTCATAGAAAGACCAAACTCAGCAGTATTTGAGCATAAAATAAAAAGTCCAAACGAAAAAACAAGCACCAGTGCATGGCTAACAAATACACTTCCCACAAAGGTCTTTCCATGCAGCATTCACCCTTTGGAGAAAAATATTCCATACATGGACTATTTCTCCCTCATGTTATACATGCCAATTCAGACTTAAAAGTCTCCATATGCCTTCAGTATAATTTAAAAACATTTACACTTGTTCTTTCCCACAGATTCAAGTGTTGAATTCTCTGTATGTTTTCAGACAGATGTTACCAGATATTTTCTTAACATAGTTTCCTCAGTGTATTTGCATAGAACAACCATTGCCACTGAAAATGAAGTGCAATCAATGAAAAAAACAATTTCTGTTTGTTGTTGAGATCTGGTAATATACCTACCTGTATTGTGGCAAAGATTTTTCCTTTACTGAAAATACTTCTTTTCCAACAACATCTTTGAATATATTTAATCTGATACACACACACACACACACACACACACACACACAGCTCGTATTTAATCTGATACACAGTTGACTGATAAAATATGTATGTCATATGAATATGATCTGATACATAATATATAATATAATCTGATGTGTGTGTTTGTGTGTATGTAGTTGACATTTAAGCAACATGGGTTTGAGCTGTGCAGGTCCACTTAACAGTGAATCTTTCCAGTAAATATGGTACAATACTGTAAGTGTATTTTCTCTTTCTTAAGACTTTCTTAATAACACTTTCTTTTCTCTAGTTTACTTTATTATAAGAATACAGTACATAATACATACAATATACAAAATATATGTTAATCAACTATGTTTTTGGTGGGGTTTCCTATCAATAGTAAGCTATTAGTAGTTAAGTTTTGGGGCAGTCAGAAGTTATACATGGATTTTTGACTGCATTGTTCAAGGGTCAACTGTATATGGATTTCAGTTTATCAGATTAAATATATATATATGTGCATTTCCCCCCTTTATTTCCCTCCCCCATTTTTCTCTGAATGATATATTACTTCTTTACTTTCTTTATTTTTAACAAGGGAACTTAAGTTGAACTTCTGGTTAGCATTTAAAGAGTAAGGAAGCTATAACTTTCACTGTAACAACCAAAGAATTTGGGTGATTTTTAAAAAATCATTTTTTTAAGATTTTCAGATTTTTTTTAAATCTAAAGATGCAAATAATTTGAAAAGAACTAAACTTGAGAAAAATGAAACTACTTAGAAAATGAAAAACTGATTACTTTTATGCCTGGGGCATAATGGACAAAAGATAAAATCTACAGACAACGGGCAATCCATATGTAAGAAGAAACTACCCAAACTTCTAAAGGAGCACATCAGATGGCAAGATGGATTGTATTGCAAAAATCTCCAGAAACAAAAAAATGTTTCTTCAACCATCCATAATTCTTTCCCCAATGGTCTCCCAATATGTGGAAATATGCTACAAGCTGAAACCAAAACAGAAAGTCAAGTAACAGTCTCCTGAAGTGTATGTTGCTGGAAATGGTATTGTTGAACTCACCAGCATCCCCAAAAGATACATGTAAAGCATAAAAAGATCTTGAGAGTTCATAGTCCATGGACCCCAATTCCTTCTGAAATGTGGGTTATTGATATTACCCTCAAAGCATTTGAAGCCTGAAGTTAAGTCCATGAAAAAAAAAAAGCCTCAATACATATCAGATCCAGTTCAATAATTACTTAGATATCCTCTGTTCTGAAATTAGGTATCATTGATTTCCTACCTGCTGTTTTTTTTTTAATGTAGAAGTTTCAACATGAAATAAGACATGACATGCAAAAACAAAATAAGGTACATATTCAGAAAATTATGATCAAAAATGAAAAACAAATTGTTTAAAAGAGTAGAACCACAGCAGAACCAAGGATTTGTTTTAGCAAGGGGGAAACAAAACTGTGAAATAACCACCTTAAAGTACATTAAGAAACTTAAAAATATTGTACTAACAGTATAAAATTAATGATATTTTCAAAAGAAAATTTACAGAATAGAAAAAGACAGTATTTGAGATGGAAAATTCATTCAGTGGCTTAATAGTACATTGAACAGTATATTGAACAACAAAGAAATAAAAACTAGTACACTTGAAGGCAAATTATTGAAAGATGCTATAAAAGCAAAAGCAGGAGGGTCCTGGGTGGCTCAGTTGGTTAAGTGTCTGCTTTTGGCTTAGGTCATGATCTCAGGATCCTGCGATAGAACCCTGTGTCAGGCTCCCTGCTCAGAGAGGAGTCTGCATCTCCCTCTCCCTCAATCCCTCCTCTGCATTCATGCCCTCTCTTTCAAATAAATAAAATCATTTTTAAAAACCCCCAAAACAAAAGCAAAAAGCAAATAAATACAAAAACAAATGACTGCAAAAAATACAAAAAATAATAGAATGATAGAGATACATGATATAATATCATGCCTTCTCTCACACTTGAAATTTAAGTCTCAGAGGAAGAGGATCTAGAAAAGAGAGCAGAAGATTTATCTAAAAATATAATGGCCAAGAATTTTACAAAATTGATGAAGGACAATAACATGCATACTCAAGTTCAGAAAAACCTAAGCAAAATAAATATAGAGAAAATTGCGCCTTGACAAACCAGTCAAACTGTTGAAAAACAGTGCTAATGAGAAATTTTTAAAGAATTCATACAAGCAGGATTTCTGAAATATTAGAATGAGGAACTTTGAAAATTTTCTCCCAACTATGCAGTGATAAAATTGTAAAATGATTAAAACAAAAAATACAGTAGAATAGCTCAACAGCAGATATGAGTGAGCACAAACACTAAACTTGAAGACAGATGAATAGAGACTATCCAATCTGAAGAACAGCAAGGGAAAAGTTAATGAAAATAAACGGAGCTTTGGAGACCTATTGGAAACCATTAAATATGCCAATGGCACACAGTATGTGTCCCAAAAAGAGAAGAGAGAGAAAAGGACAGAAAAACTGTCTAGGAAATAATAACTGAAAAGTTTCTCCATTTGAAGAAATTATATATATATATATATATATATATCTCCAAGAAGCAGTGTCTTACACCATACTCAAAAATTAATTCAAAGTGGATTAAAGAGTTGAGCATGAGACCTTTAACCATAAAATTCCTAGAAAATATAAGTGGTAAGTTCTTTGACCTAAGTCTTGGTGATTTTTTTAATCTGACACCAAAAGTAAGAGCAATAAAAACAAAAATAAAAACTGGGAATACATCAAACTAAAAAGCTTTTGCCCAGAAAAGAAAATCGTCAATAAAGTGAAATGGCAACCTACTGAATGGATGAACATTTTTGCAAGTCATATATCTCATTAGGGACTCAAATCCAAAATAAAGAATGACAGCTTAATAGCATTAGAACCTCAAACAATTTGACTAAAATATGGGCAGAATATCTGAATAGACAGTTTTCTAAATAAGGTACTTGAAAAGATGCTCAGTAGTATTAGTCATCAGGGAAATGCAAATCCAAACCACAATGAGGTACTCACCTCATATCTGTTAGAATGACCATCATCAGGAAGACTAGAAATAATAAATGTTGGTGAGGTTATAGGGAAAAGGGAACCCTTGTGCACTGTTGGTGGAAATGTAAATTGGTGCAACCACAATAGAAAACAGTATGGAGGTTTCTCAAAAAATTAAAGATAGAACTGCCATACAATCCAGTAAATCCACTTCTGGGTATTTATCAAACAAAAAGTAAAACACTAATTTAAAAAGTTACATATACCCCTAAGCTCACTGCAGTGTTATTTACAATAGCCAAGATGTGGAAATGACCTATGTGTCCACTGATGGATGAATGAATAAAGAAGTTGAGATATGTAGTGAAATAAGTCAAACAGAGGAATACAAATATTATGTAATCTCTCTTCCTTGTGGAATCTAATAGATATATATTATATATATATACATAATATATGTGTGTATACAGAGAACAGATCAGTGGTAGTTGCCAGAGGGAGAATGGGTATGGGGGAAATGGGAGAAATGTTTTTTGTTTTGTTTTGTCTAAATAAATTGAACAAAAAAAATCCATAAAGGGAAACAGATGGAAACTTGAATTGCTGGATAAATTTATGATTTTGATTATGGTGATAGTGTAATGGGTATATACTTATCTCCAAACCTATCAAGTTGTATACATTAAATACCATCAGTGTTTTCTATGTCAAAAAATAAAAAAGAAACAGAGGTCAGTTTTGTTCCTACATACCAACTATAAAAAGTGGAATTTTACTTAAAAAATTTTACCTAATAAATTTTACTTAAAATTTTTTGATTTAGGGGCGCCTGGGTGGCTCAGTTGGTTAAGCGACTGCCTTCAGCTCAGGTCATGATCCTGGAGACCCGGGATTGAGTCCCACATCGGGCTCCCTTCTCAGCGGGAAGCCTGCTTCTCCCTCTCTCACTCCCCCTGCTTGTGTTCCCTCTCTGGCTGTGTTTCTCTCTGTCAAATAAATAAAATCTTTAAAAAAAATTTTTTTTTGATTTACTTAAAAATACTTTTTAAGCAAATATTTTTATAATTTACTTAAAAATACTTTTTAAACAAATATTTTTAAACCAAGATATAATGAAGTACTTACATATAATTATGATAAAATATGTGCAGGATCTCTATGCTGAAAACTATAAAACATTGATGAAAACATTTAAAGATCTAAACAAATGGATAGTCCATGTTCATGGATTGGAAGACTCAATATTGTTAGGATGTCAGTTTTCTCAGCCATTGCTGGTAGAAATACAAAAGAGTACAACCACCTTGGAAGATGCTTTGGCAATTTTTTGAAAAAATTCAACATACAATTTACCATATAATCCAGCAAACCTATTCCTAGGTATTTACCCAAATGATTTGAAAATTTCAGGTCACACAAAAGTCTGTATCCCAGTATGTATATAACATCTTCATTTGTAGTCAGTAACAATGGAAACAACCTTGACTTTCAACAGATGAACGGATAAATAATTAGTATATGTATTCATTGGAACACTTCAGCAATAAAAAAAGGTAAACTGTTGATTTGTGCAACAATATTGATTAGTCTCAGATGCTTTTTGCTCAGTGAAAGAAGTCAGACCTAAAAGGTACTTGTTATATGCTTCCGTTTATATGGAACATAATATTCTGGAAAAGGCAGAACTATGGGTGTAGAATCAGGGTTTCGGAGGTGAATTAGTTTACTAAAACAGGCTACATCACCCTGAATGTAAGAGAAGGGGGTATATAAGAAAATATTTGTATGTCTGGTCATCTGTCCAAGGAAATGCTGGATAAAGCAGAAACTAAAGAGAATTTCATTGCCTAAGGGGTTGGATGGGAAAGAAAAAGAGAATAAAAATGGATTAGTAGAAATTAAAAGGGAGTGATGCTTTTCAGAACTAGATTTTTTGGTCCAGTTTGACCATTAGAAACATAGTGTTTCACATACCTCCAAAAGTAAATATGTATCTAAATAGATTAATTAATGAAATCAAATTAGATATGAAGGAATCCAAAGTGAAGTACAAATAGTAACAATTTAATTCACGTATATTATAAACAAATATCATAATCACATTGAAGAGTATGGACAAGAAAAGAGCTAACCTACTGAACTTTGGAAAACAGTATTTTAATGGAGCTCTGTGAGAATAAAGCCAAAAACAATAAAAACAACAAAAAATCTATACAGAAATACTGTATTCTAGTTAGTGTATATGTTTCTTGAAAGTATATGTGTTAGCTCTGTAAGTATTTGTGTTTACTAGTATGAAACTGATAAGTGAATATATATAGCAGATAACAAGAACCAAATTTCTTACTAACAAAGTAGTTAGAAATAAAGTAAAGAAAAGGAATTGAGAAAGAACTTTGTGGCATTTGATTTAAATTAGAGGTATCAGTATTAACTCATGGCTACACACACACATACAGTTGTGAGGTAATATGATACCTCTGATTCAAATACAAGCAAGCACATATATGCACATGAAGATTGCTATATTTGCACATGCTTCCTTGTTTTGTTCACTGAGAGGACCTATAAGCACTGCCTGTTGAATGAATATATTATTGTCTAGATCTTGGTTTCTAAATACAATTTTCCAATAAAATGAACCTGGGCTCCTTGGAGGCTTGGTTGATTCTGGGATTAGGGCAGGGAAAAATACAAGACAGGCCTAGAACATCTTGTGATGCCAAAAATTAAGGAAGTACTTATAGCACAGACACAAGTCAAAAATACATAGAAGCCAAGTAGAAGGATCCAGAATTGGCCAAAACTGGAGAAACTGATCAATAAAAAGAGTAATGATGGTAATGATTTATAACCCATAGAATCAAATAAATATCCATGAGTCCATAGATATGTATATATGTATGTATGTATATATGTATGTATGGCTGAATGAATGGCAGAGAAGGGACATGGTTTTTGTTTTTTGTTTTGTTTTTAAGAATTCTAATAATAGATTTACAAAAATTGAGCAAAATATAAAATTGCAAAATACAAAAATGAGGGAAACACTGCAGTAATAATGTTCATAGGCAAGCTCCACAAATGGATGCTGAAATTCATGGATGAAAATTTTCTAGAAAAATAGGATATTAACCTTGCCTTAAAATATTTCCCCAAGGTATTTGTTAGCTGTAATGGGGGAAATAGTCATTTTATAGGGGTGAAAGCTAGCAGACACCTTTTTATTTAAGTGACTAAGGTTAAGACAACTAATAATAAGTTATGGCAGCATCATGTACCAAGAAGGACAAACATTATTTCTGTGGTAGTCTTGCCAAGATATAAAACCCTCAGTTTAATTATGAAAAAATATCAGAAAAATCTAAATTGAGATAAATTCTATAAAATATGTGACCAGTGACATAAGAAGTGTCAGGGTAAGAAAGAAGGAAAGAATGAGGGAACTGTAGCAGAGGGAGAGACTAACAAAACAGAACAGCTTGATGTATTATGGGATTCTAGATTGGATCCAGAAACAGAAAGAACATTTGGGGAAAAACAGATTAAATGTGAATAATGCCTACAGTTTATTTAATAATATCATATCAATGTTAAAATCTCTTAGTTCTGATAATTCAACTATGGTTATGTAAGTGGATAGCATCAGAGGAAACTGGGTGGAGAGGACTTTCTATACCACTTTCCAACTTTGATGTAAGTCTAAAGTTACTTGAAAATATAAAAGATCCTTTGGCTCTAACACAAAAAGTTATACAATAAAATAAATTAAAAGGTAATAAAATAAAAAAAAGCAATTTCCATGATAGAATTTATAATCCAGTTACTTTAAAAATAAATATATATTGCTTTGGTACATCCAAGCAATGGAATATTATTCAGTGCTAAAAAGAAATGAGCTATCACACCATGAAAAGACCAGAAGGAGCTTAAAATGTATATTACAAAGGGAAAGAAGCCAATCTGGAAAAGCTACATACTGTCTATCCAACTATATGACATTCTGGAAAGACAAAACTGTGGACACAGTGAAAAAAAATTTGTGGTTGCCAGGGACTAGGAGGGAGGAAGGCACAGGCAGATCATAGAGAGTATTTTAGGCAGTGAAACCGTTCTGTATGACACTACTTTAGTGGGTAAACATCGTTATACATTTGTCCAAATCCAAGGAATATGTAATACCAAAAATGAAGCCAAATGTAATATATGGACTTTGGGTGATAATGTGTCAGTGTAGATTCATTAATTGCCACAAATGTCTGACTCTGGTGGGGGATATTGATAATGGAAGAGGCTATGCTCAGTTTTGCTGTGAACCTAAGCCTGCTCTAAAAAATGTTTGTTATTTAAAAACAATAGTTATTTGTTAATGCATTTCTTTACATAGTATACATATGTATTTATGTTTATTTAGTATATGCATATAAAAACAAATGAACAATTGGTTTTCTGGCTGAGAGAGGGATAGATGATCAGAGAGATGGTGCATTTTCTACTTTAAATGTTTCGTGTTTTTCTGTCATGTTTGAATTTCTGTAATGAGGATAGGTTCCTTTTGAACAAAATAATAAGAGCATTCAAATTAAAAAAAAGAATGTTTGAGAAATAGGTTCATAAAAACAAAGTTTAGAAATCTAAAACTTAACTTTATCCATCATCCATTCAGTACATGCCTGATTTCCTGAACCACTGCCCCAGTCAACCTGCTATATTCCAATTTATAACGCTATTTGACTGGAAACCTTAACAAATAGGGAATGTATAAAATATTTAAAGCCCATGGAGGACTTAAGACCGTCAGAATGATCTATTTTGCCCATACAGCCCTATGCTATGGCTTTTAGGTCAGAATTGCCCGTTTATGTTAGCTACAGCTTACAGTGCTGCTTTCTTATGTACATTTAGTTATATCATAAAAGTAACAATAAACTTTGATGCATATTAAAGTTTCTTTTATTTTCCATCCCTCAGGTCACGTGCAAATGATTTGTAGTGGCAGATTATGTTCTCTGCAGGAGTAATTTTTAAGTATTAAAAACACCTAGAAAATATATTTATACTTTAAGAGAGAAAATTACCTTCACATTACCCTCTAAGCCCATTTTATTCTTGCTGATGTTGTGTCTTGGTGTGTTGTCAGAATGAACAAAACTTGTGTTTATACAAATGTCTAATGAGCCATATTAAGATTATTCATTTTCTGCATGGACCACAAGTAACGTTACCATCACTGTCTATTCAGTCCTTCCATGCTGGGACTGCCACGTGTCACTAATGCACTCACATGATTTGGCTGAGTGCATCTAAAAAAAGAAGTGAATGAGTATCAGAGTCTCTTAAGACAGGATCTCTAGGACACAAAAATAACATAATTTTATTTTCAATATTCCTTGCATTTGGATTTCTGGTGAGTTTTATGCCTATGTGTTATTTTAATTTAGCAGTTATATCCTGTTTTGGGTATCTGCATTTTTTGGTACTTCACATATAGTTATGTCTCACCCTTCTTCCTCCTCCAGTATAATTTGGTAATTCTTGGAGAATCATCATCTTTCAAATCAAAAACTAAAATTATGAAATGAGATTAAGGTAATGTAGTAACTTGTACTCTAAAATTTTCATCTAATGTATAAAGTCACTTTCTTAATGAATCAGTCATCAAAGTAATATAGTATCAGTGTCCTCAATTTGAAGAAGGTTCTTTTGCTTGTTTGTTTTTGTCACTGTGATTAATTTGAGCCAATAATGGTATTGATGGGCATTGAAAGCCTTAGATTGTTTTTGGTACTTATGAAAGACTGATATATAGATTAGCAGGGGCATAGGAAAAATGATGTGATAAAAATAAATTGCCTCAATAACTTCATTAAGTCACCAGAAAGTGCCATTTTAGTTAGGGACAAACTTACTGTGCATCCCAAGGCACACATACTCATTCCCATTACTATGACATACTTGAAAAATGTCTGCTGGCTTAAATTTAAAGTACTTTTTGTTTGAGAACTTCTTAAGGGTTTGGGAACCCTCTTGAGGTACCTGCATTCAGAGGTATTTATTTCAATTGAGAATGAGAATTTATGAATATTTTGACTTTTGTCCTTTGTCCTAAAGTAAGGACTTATAAATGTTTTTGGTAAAGCGTGAGAAAGAGTAAATATTTTAGGCTCTGTAGCACTATGGTTTCCCTCTCCACCACTCATCTCTGCCGTTTGTAGCACAGAAGCAGCCATAGACAATACATAAACAAATGGTTGCTGTTGCTCTAATAAAATTTTATTGACAAAAACAGTAAGTGGGCTGGATTTAGCCCATTGATCACCACTTCATGTATTTATACATTCTTGATAAAGTACAGCTAAATCAAAATCTGTGCCAATCAGAGCAAAAGTTATGTGTTTATGGACACACATGGAAAATCATACAAATTGCAGAAATCTCTTTGCTGAAAAAAATCTATTTGCTGAAAAATGTATAAATATAAATCTTTGAAGTCACATGAAATTCAGACAAACTGATGATATTACTTAAACAATAAGGTATTTTCAAGTTTGGCACTGGGATCTATACAGCACTCCCAGGTAGAGAGCAGAGTCTGTGTAGTGCTTACCTCATGTTTTCTTCTTTATGAATCATAGTCCTATGCTGCCTTTTATCCAATGCTAAAAATAGTTGTTTCAACTATTTAGCAGAGTTTGATAGTTGTGTAGGGTAGAAAAGTAGGTCTGATCCTGGTTTCTCTGTCACCCCAAATGGAAGCTTGCTTTTCTCTTGTATATATGAAATATTTTTATGTTGTATCCTTGTTAAAAAGTAGAGCTTATTACATTAATGTTGGTGAGTTTACTAAGTTAGCAGTGTATTTAGTCTGCATTTTTTTAGAAACTCACCAATTCCTTCCCCTAATTAATATACCTTTGCCTATGTCTGTCAGGATTTAATGCATATCATGCTGAACAGAAAAAAAAACAAAAAACAAAAAACAAAAAACCTTCTTCTTGGGTTTAACTCCTTACTCTTAAATGTAAAAAGAAAGGAAATTGAGCTCTACTGACTCCATTCTTAGAAAGGTAGTTGGTTTCTTAAGAGTCTTATTCTTATCTATCTTCATCTGTCTCAGCTGCAGGAAACCAGGCATTCTGTCTGGGCCTGAAGCTTCCACTGATTCTGGTCCTTCAGACTAGGCATGATTTCAGTTCAGGTGGGGTTTTCTTTTCCAGGCATTATTTTATTGATTCAACAAATATTTATTGATAACTTGTCATATACCAGGATTTGACAGCTTGCATTCTTTTGGAGGCAGCTGAACATTAAACAAATTTAATCTATTTGATTAAATATGTAATCTGTAAGGCAAGCATGTATCCTGTGAGGAAATAACTAAGAGAATAGTTCTAAGGTTGAACATCCCAGAAAATAGGAGGCAGAAGTTACCAAACAAAGAAAGGTCAGTGCTTGTCTAACACACAGCACAACTTCCTCTATTTTCTTTTGGTCCAAGCAGTCACAGACCCAACCAGATTCAAGAGTAAAGAGAAATAGATTCTACCTCTTGATGGGGAGTGGCCAAGCCACATGCAGAAGAGCACATGGGATGAAGCAACCACTGGAAAATGCATTTAACAACAGTTTACATGCCTAAATGTACGGATTAATTCTTGCCACCTGGTAACAGAGATATATTTTTGAGTTATCTATTTTAAGACCATAGCACGGTGAAACTCAGACCTTGCAAAAATATCGGAGGCTGTCATTCACGATTGGAAAAGCATGAGAATATTTTAACACACTGATTTCATCATTTAAAGAGACTTTTGGCTTTTAAAAAAAATCTTTTTTAATTACATTGCACCCATTTCCAAATCATTTAGGCAGATAAAATATAATAAATTCAGAGTTAAATGAGAAGTTATTATTCTGCAGCTTTTATTTTTGATGATATTTGAGTTAAGTCAATAGCATCAATACCCCATTTATATTTTATTGAATTGCCACTATCCTACCTCTTATTACTCTTAGAATATATTTATCTTATAATTATATGTTATGATATATAATTACAATAATTTAAAGTCTCTATAAAGATGTAATTTAACAAATTATCCTGGTTATTTAAATGCATGCTAATCAGCAAGAAATTACTTAAGTAAAACAAGAAAATTAATGCAAGGAATAAAAAATAAACTTCTGTAGAAAGATAATTTCAAGGACTAATTACATCTCCAACAATAACTTTTTAAGTGCCCACTAACATAAACACCTATTCATTTCCTTTTACTTTTTAGAGGTGATCAGAACTGATCCAATATGCATTTTTAATACTATTCATATTAAAATTTCTGTCCTATATCCAATTATTTATTCAGAAATCTATTCATTCTTCATTCTTTCATATATTCTATGATTGTTTATAATAATCAATAATAATAATAATAGTAATAATTCTGCTATGAGTAGTGGGTTAGGGTTCTTCAGAGAAGCACATCAATAGGGGATTTATGGGTGCCTGAGTGGCTCAGTGGGTTAAAGCCTCTGCCTTCAGATCAGATCATAATCTCAGGGTCCTGGGATCGAGGCCCGTGTCAGGTTCTCATCTCAGCAGGGAGCCTGTTTCCTCTCCTTGCTCTCTGCCTGCCTCTCTGCCTACTTGGGATCTCTTTCTGTCAAATAAATAAATAAAATCTTTTTAAAAATAGGGATATATTATGTATATATACATAAATATATAATATATAATATATATTATGTATGATATTATTATATACTATATTATAATGTGTAACTATATAATACAATAATATATATTATGTAATAATGTCATATAGTTCTTAATTATATTAATTATAATATGTAAGTGTTATATAATAGATGATAATGGGTAATACAAACCAATATTAATATATATTTATTTTATAGTTTATAATATATATTACATGTGATGTTATATATTGTAAGTATATGAAATATGTGTGTAATTATAGATTACATAATTATATATGTATAGAATATATAAGTTCATTATAAGGAATTGGCTCATACAGTTATGGAGAATGAGAAATCCCTACTCAGGTGAGCAGATGGTGTGAGCTCCAGTCCTAGTTGAAGTCCAAAGGTAAGTGCAAACCAATGTCCCAGATCACAGAGAGAAGGAATTCTTCCTTACTATTCTTTTAGTCCATTCAGACCACCCATGGATTCGTTGAGGTCCGATCACACTGGGGGGCAATCTGTTTTACTCAGTCCACAGAATCAAATGTAAATCTCCAGAAACACCCTCAGAGGCATACCCAGAGGCATACCCTCTTTAGCCAAGTATCTGGCTGGGCCTGCTGTGGCCCAGTCAGGTCGACATCTAAAAATCAACTACCACAAGCAGTTATGAGTGGAAGAGTCAGAGATGAACTGAAACCTGTTTCTGACCTTGAGCAGCGTATTGGCTAGTTTGCAAAGAAGTTATTTACCAAAGTAAGAATAATTCAAGTTAAAAGGAATAAAATCGTTTTTAAAAGATAAGTTAGGTCATGTCACTTTACTACTTAAAACTCAACCATGGCTTCCTAATAAATTTACATTAAAATCTACATTTGTAACCTTGGCCTAGATAACCTTCCATGATTTGCTGGTGGTACCACCTTTCCTATATCCACTGCAGCCAAGGCAAAATGATTTATTCCCAAAGATGCTGAACTCCCCTTTGCTGGGGCATTTGCCCTTGCTTTCGTTCCTAGAGGGCTTGTATCACCAAGCCCCACACAGGTTAAAGATTGAAGCAGTGATCCTGTATACTAACACACACACACACACACACACACACACACACACACACATGCATACCACAAATACACACCACAAATAGATCATATTTTCTCATAGGAATATAATTTGAGTCAGTTATAACCAAGAATTTCACAACAAATAAATCATAGTCATGTGAAAAATGTTATGACAGCACGGATATATCCATTATAAATGCCTACAGGCATTTTTAAAATGCTGAAATACTACAAAGTTGCAACTCCTATTGAATTAGTGTATGAATTAAGTACCTGATATAAAAAGATATAAAAATATAATTTTTCTGTAATAGATTTGATCCACATTCAACCAGAAAGGTAAAATCAGCCTTTATACATTAATTATCTAGTTTTATTGCTTTAAATTAATAAGAGTTTGGCAAAAGTGATTTGGAATGTCCAGATCTCTATAAAAAGCTGCTGATGATAGCTCATACTTAGGTGTTCATTTTCAGTATCGTAGCATGGCATCAACAAAAAAGACAGTGAAGAGTCTCAAATATTGTGTTTTCCCATTGAGATGTGATTTTAAGAAAAAAAACTAACCAAACATTTTCCTTTTCATACTTGCTTACATAATTGAGTTATTCAAAAGCACAAGTATCACTACTCTTCGACTCAAGTATTGACTTACATCTAGTTATGTGACTTAAATTCTTATGATTGTTCATTATTATACACTGACATTTTCCTTACTATTTGAGATAGCTTCTTATAATGACATTAAGAGAATAAACATAGAAATCGAAATGAAAATCATTTAAATAAAAGTCATATACTAACTGGGAGAGGTGAGAGAGCTGGCCCAGATTTAGGGGGAAAAAGATTTTGCTTAAGGCCTTGCTTTTCTTGTTTAAACAGAGTGGTTGATTTCAATGGCAAGTAGGTCTTCTCTCATGTGCCAAATCTGACTGGTTAGAAGAGCCACTGCACTGGGATGAGATGCCTAGAGGCCATCTATGGGCTCACTTAGGTAGGATGCCCATATTTCTGGGTGAAGTCTGCCAAAATTGCAGTACTAGAAAGTTGTAGGAGGTGTGCCATGCATGAGCCATTTCTGGACAAGATTATGGTTGTCAGTAACTCGTTTTAAGTGTCCTCATCATTTTCACAGAATTTCTCACTATGCAGCAACAAAGTTTTTGCAAATAGTAAAAAATCATCTGATCTGTTATGCATATTCATTGACATCATTCATTTGAATTATTTTGGTAAATGTATTCACCTCAATTCCTTTTTATGATGTCTTGGAAATTTTGAACATGGTTCCTGACCTCATTCAGCTGAGTTTCTGGTAGGCGATAAAAGCCTTAATAATGTAATTATACAAAAAACCCGGTAATTGCTGCTGTGAGGAGTTCCACCATGGAAGAACATTGCACTCAGTGAGACATACCTGGACCCTGCTAGCAAGTCTGTGAATGGCTTCTAGGCCTCATCCCCTGAGTTGGAGGGCATACACACTTGCTTTCTCTTGTATGGTTTTACAGAATACTTATTCATTAACAGATTTCAAGCTACCATTACCTTATCAGATCTCTGTTTTGTTTTATTTTGTTTTTGTTTTGTTTTTTAAGATTCTGTGTATTTATTTGGCAGAGAGAAACACAGCTAGAGAGGGAACACAGGCAGGGGGAGTGAGAGAGGGAGAGGCAGGTTTCCCGCCAATCAGGGATCCTGATGTGGGGCTCAATCCTGGGACTCCGGGATCATGAGCTAAGCTGAAGGTAGACACTTAAGGACTGAGCCACCCCATCCCTGTGTTCTATTGAAGTACTGTGCAATACTATTTTGTTGATTGCATACCTTCTGACAGCAGCAATATGCATATGTACATTATTCTCATATCACTATAGCTTTAGTAGCTGGAAGGTAATAGTGAAAATATTGTACTGTTGCCTACTTATGTATAGGGACTGTTCTTGGAAATTGAAAAGTTACTCTGTTTTTGCTGGATGAGGTTTTGCTTACATGTTGCTTCATCACAATATTGAAATCCTACATCCTTCAGTGGACTTTAATACAGGATTCAACACATGAACTAAAGGATTTGCTTCTATAGAGAAGTATTATGCGATAGAGAAAATAGTGATAGCACCAAATTTTTTTAAATGAAGTTATTCAGTGTTTTATATTACCAAGGAAGTAATCTTTTTAAAAAAGAAGTTTTAAAAAAATCAGTTTACATACATTGTTCTGTTTTAAATTTTTTGTTGTTGTTGTTAAAGATTTTATTTATTTGACAGAGAGAAACACAGCCAGAGAGGGAACACAAGCAGAGGGAGTGAGAGAGGGAGAAGCAGGCTTCCCGCCAAGCAGGGAGCCCAATGTGGGACTTGATTCCGGGTCTCCAGGATCATGACCTGAGCCGAAGGCAGTCACTTAACCAACTGAGCCACCCAGGCGCCCCTGTTTTAAATTTTTCTAAAAAAATCTAAATTCTGTATATTTTATACAATTACTTTAGCTCGTAGATAGTATTCCATTTTTTAAAAAGATTTTTATTTATTTATTTATTCATTTTGGAGAGAGAGGGAGTATGAGAAGGAGCCAAGGGAAAGGGACAGACACATGCTGAGTGCTACGCCTGATATTGGGCCCAATCTTACAGTCCTGATATCATGATGGGAGCTAAATCAAGAGTTGGATGCCTAGCCAACTGAGCCACCCAGGCACCCCAAATGTGTTCCATTTTATTGTTAAAATTCTTATGCAGACACTGTACATAAGTTTCTCTAGAGCAGACACCAAGAAAGAACCAGAAAAAAAAGAAAGTTGCAAAAGAATGGGTATGGTACGATAAAATTGGTACAAATTTTTATAACACTATACTTTTAATGGGTACAATTTTTACTGGAAAGAGGGACAAAAGTACATGCAAATGATTTATTAGCTTCAGGATGGTAGTTACTTTGGGGGATGGAAGGAGATTAAGAGGGACGGAGGTAAGGCTTAGTGGTGTCTTTGCCATTTCTTCTTTAAAAGTAATCAGTAACAAACAAAAAATTGAGAACATCTATTTAGTCTCGGTGATGGTTATATAGGGGTCTGTTTTACTCTTTCTCAAACTTTTTTTGAAATGTTCCATAATTTAGAAAATAATCTTATATTCCAATGAATAGTTTTAGGATACTCTTTTAAAAAGAAAATCCAACTGTATTCAAAGTGCTTTAGAGTCACAGATGAAAGGATGTATTACATGTATATATCTGATTGCCTCATTTGAAAGTTAGCTATAAATAATAATAATAATAAACCATCATGAAAGAAATGACATATAACAGTAGGGTTCACATAATTAAGAAGCTGATAGTGGATTGCTAGCCTCCAGAACTGTGGACAGTCAGTCTGTTTTAAGCCTCCTATTCTGTGATACTCTGTTACAGCAGCAGCAAACCACTAGTGCAAACACTTTCTCTTCCAGTTCTGGTGGCTGCAGCTGGGACTGGAGCGACACACAAGAATTCCATGATTTAGAAACAGCCCCGCAGGTTGTGTCAACAACAGTCTATCCCATTTCTAGGATTAGCTAGACCAGGTCATAGCCAGGAGTCAGCTCAGGTGAGGAGGAAGCTGTAAGTGTCTCTAACTCCAGAGAAAATCAGAAATGAGCAAAAGATAAGATACAAGAAAATCAGAGCGGATCTGGCAAGAAACATGGCAATTCTAGAAGATGTGTCATGGAATGCAACACTGAGCGCAACGCTTAGAGTCAACTGACCTGGGTTTGAAATTGGGGAGGGGGCTCAGGTTCTTCACCTCGAATAAAACCTCATAGAGATTAAATGAGATGACATGTAAAGATTTAAAGATCTTAGCACCCTAACAAAAGTTAGATTCCTCTCCAACTGTAAAAGACAGTAAAACTGTCTGGAGATGAGATACACCGGCACAGAGGCTTTATGTGAAGTTCTCTCTCAGAAGGCATGGTAATTAATTTCAGTCAGGTGTCTGACAGGCAGGGCCACGATGCCCAGATACTTGGTTAAACATTAATCTAGATGTTTCTGTAAAGGTATTTATTAGATGAGACTGACATTTACATCAAGAGCCTTTGAGTTTGGCAGTTTATTCTTCTAATTGTAAGTGGGCCCCATCCAATCAGTTGATAGCCTGAATAGGAAAAGAGTGACTCCCCTGGAAAAGGGAATTCTGCTTCCAGATGGCCTTCAGATTCAAGCTGCAACATCAATGTCTCCAACCTGGTAGTCGTACAGATTTTGGACTTGTTAGGCTCTACAATTGCATGATCCAGTGTTCTTTAAAATAAATCTCTTTCTCTGTCTCTTTCTGTGTGTTTGTGTGTGTCTCTGTGCATGTGTCTGTCTATTTCTCTTGATACAGATAGGGATGTAGATACAAATGTCTTTGTCGATTCTGCTTCTCTGGAGAACTCTGGATAATAGCAAAGGGATTCAAGAAAAACTTAGAAAGTGAATTGCTTCTTCTGAGACCAGCCAGGGTAGAGTTCAAAACCAGTGACTAGTGGTGTGGGTACTTGAAATGTAATAGATGGGGAATGTATTTCCCAAATATTCAAAGATAATAGTTTCCAGGTCGGCTGGGATGTCATTTGCTTCAATTACACAGGTTTAGTGGAAGCCTGGCTGTGCAGACCCCATGTCCTCAACCATTAATCTTCATTCATGTGTTGCTGCTGACTAGAAACTCTTATTAGCTTTTCCAAGGCAACACCACAGAGTGATGGCTTCCTTTGTTGGTATTTACAAAGTAAGTCTTCTTAAGGTTGGAAAAAAAAAAAAACAGAATAAATCTTCAGGCAATTCATTTTTGAAATTGAATAAGAGCCATTTGGGCAGCATACTCTATCTGCTGATACACTTGCTAACTGCTGCCCTCTAATTCTTCTGTTGTTCAAATTAAGTACCTTGCAGCCATTCAGATACCGAATTGTGTTGCCACATCTTCCATAGCCACAGAAGCTAATTAGTTCCTGGCAGGTCTGAATATCTGAGAAGACTGCAGAGAGGATTTCTAATTACATACTGAAGTACAGCAAGTTGTTAATGTCTTCTGCTCAGCATTTACAATTTCTACACCATTTACATCTTGAGTTTTCAAATGGAAAACTCTATGTTCCACGTTCCTGATGGTGGCATCATCATCATTTAGCTGAATAAAAGGAACACAAAAATTTTCTTTACTGAAGCAAACAGCTTTATAAAATCTGAAGAGGACTTCTCGAAGGAAAGTCTATGGCACAACATTTATTCTTACTGTTACTGTTACCTTCAAAGAGGTCAAATTTGAAGAATGTATTGAAAAAGCTTTCTTATTGCCCTTTGACAGTAAAATAAAGTTTATTATTTTTATATTTATACTGGCACTCAAGAATATCAACAGTTTCTTAACTTGGCAAGTAGATTTCTCTGATCATTTCCCTTCTAAGTTTCCTGTACGTACATTATATGACATTTAAGTAGGACACCTTGGAATTCTTTTTTCCAATTATTTTCATCCTTTACAGCTCAACTCATTTTTTCTTTCTTTTTGAGTCCTTTCAGGACTTGCCTCTATTGTTGTGGATTTTTTTTCCCCAATTTCTTTGAAATCCTGTGATATGTAGCATCTGTACTTGTCACTTGCCACCTCTTATTTTCAAACAAGTTTAGTGTTATATCCTCAGTCAGCCTTATCAGCTTATTAAGAATAGAAATAATGTCATCTTGTCCTCTCTTTGGAATATGCTTTCATTTTTCATAGATAAGTAAGAAAACAATCCTGTTGTTCTAAAAGCCATCTTTCTAGAGTCAGAAAACTTTTCTAAAAGGCAGTGTCTTTAAAACCTACTTTCCCCCCAGTCCTTTAATAATACTTTCTCAGATTCTGCATCTATCCAAAGGTAGTTTGGCTAAGCCGTCCTTAGAAAAAAATAAGACAAATTGGGATCTAAAATAAAATCATATTTTACTTCTCCATGTTATTTGAGTCTTTTCAAGGCACATTGGATGGTCAAGATATGAGCTCTAGAGGACAGCCATCTTCTAGAGACATGATGTCAAGGCACAGTAATCAGGGGGGAAAGTTGGTGTCCAGAAGGGGTAGTGAGCCTGATATAGTGGGCAAAGCACAAAGGCAAGAGAATCAACAGGAACTGTCTTGGTCAAGGAGGTCTGCAATAAATAGGAAGACGGGGAGAGGGAAACAGCCATGTAAGCTACTAGATGGGCTTCCAGGCAGCCTGGAATTCAAGTCATGGCCCCAAAGTAGTAGCTGATGACCAATCTAAAAGAATGCTGCTTAAGAGGGGACTAACTCCACCAACAGTTCTGTGATGTGGGCCAACTCACAAGCATGAAGGCAACAGTATACCATGGAGCCCACCCAAGCATAAAGTTATGAAGGCTGGTTGACAGCCAAGTTGATAGGGATGAAGTGATTATGAGAGAGCTAGGGTTGAAAACGGAACACGTGCTTAAGCTTTATAAGGATAGAAGAGACAAGGGGGAAATAATGCTAGAGTAACAAGACAACTGCTGCTTGCTGCTCTCCTCTCCTGTCACCTCCCTGTCAAACCACAGAATTTTGTATACCTTCAGGGCACTTCGTGTGTCACTACTGCTGTGAATCCTTGTTAGCCTTCCCACTGACACTAAACACTGGAAGGTGGATCCAGAAATCTGCATGTTTGGAGTTGGAGAAGCATTATATCAACAGTTCTCTTCTTTTTTCTTTTTAAAGATTTTATTTGTTTATTTTTTAGAGGGAGAGAGCAGGAGCAGAGACAGAGGGTAAGGGAGAAACAGACTCCCTGCTGAGAAGAAACCCGATTGTGGGGCTCAATCCCAGGACCCTGGGATAATGATCCAAGCTGAAGACAGATGCTTAACCGATTGACCCAGATACCCCCCCACCACCACCACCAATAATTCTCTTTAATCAAACTTTGTTTTCTTTTGGGATGTTGACTAGACTTTAGAAGTTCAAAGGTATTATGAGGATGAGAACAATCCATGGAAATTTCTTGTTGCTGAAGACTGTATCGCTGCCCTTCTCTCCAAGGCACAAAATTCACATTGTATTTGTGTGTGTGTGGTGCCCCCTATGTTGTACATGTTTGCCTGGGTAAACTCAGGTCAATTTAAATAGAAAATGGCACGCTACAGGGTAGTGTATCTTATTAAGGAGTTGCATAAAGGTGTGATAGAGACGAATAGCTCTAGGGTTTGAGTCCCTGCAGTCAACTCATGTTCTGCCTTGCGTCTTACTGAGAAGCTTGGACAAACTGTTCAAACTCTCTGTGCCTTAATATACTCATCTGTACAATACATTCTTATGAGGCTGAAATGAGATTTAAGTAAAACAAAATAAGTGAAGTGCTCAGAAGTGTTCCTGGAAGGTGATAAGCACTCCATAAACATTTGTTATCATTATTGCTGTAGTTTATAAAATTGCCACTTAGACTTACACTAGCACCAGCCTAAAGCATTTTGCTACTCTGTGCCAGGATCAAATGAAAAGGCTTAAATTTTTAGAACCAGGACAATGATACTTACTTCATGGGACTATTGGACCACTCAGAAATAGATTTATGAAAACATAGGGACGTATCAAGAGAGTAACTTTTTCTTTCAGATGGAATTTAAAACAGAGAAGTCTGCACATTTGAAGACTTATGTAGTGGAAGAAGTGAATGGCTCCTGTATTTTTATTGTTTAAACATTGCTGTGAATGTGCACATTTCTATAGTAGGTGTATGTCCAGTGTTCTAAAAAAAAAGTACACGAAATACAACCTCACATCACCCTTTTTTTTTTCTTTTTGGTAATTTATATGTTACTTTCTTCTCTTTGCCCCTGTCTACTTTCACCTCTTTCATAAATAATGTATAGCTTTTCTGTCATTCTAAAGGGGTCATGGGGACTTTAAACTAAATTGATATAGCTATAAAGGAGGAAAGGAGAGACAAGGGAATATAATGTAACTTTAGGATGGAAAGATATGTGGTTTGACTGCAAATGTAGAGACAGCCTTGATTGAGGACAACATAGAAAAGGTCCAAGAACAATCAGAGGAAACTATTACAGATCTCCTGGGCCCTGGGAACACTCAATGGGAGAAATATTCCTGCAAGGGGGTGGGGAAGGAACAGTTAGTTAAAATGTTAGAGTACCAATCATGTGAGGGAAGTACACAGGAGCTGATTCAGGTAAGAGCAAAAACTCCTAGGCCAGGCCTGGAATGAGGGCAAAGATGGAAGGAGAGTTATGTGC
Source organism: Spilogale gracilis (assembly GCA_004023965.1). Taxonomy (NCBI): domain Eukaryota; kingdom Metazoa; phylum Chordata; class Mammalia; order Carnivora; family Mephitidae; genus Spilogale; species Spilogale gracilis. The sequence goes on from PITA01011913.1 coordinate 44,354, forward strand.
TCCCCCCACACCCATGTACATATACGTTCACATATACACACAAGCACACACAGATCTTCAGGGTCCTCTGACTAGGACATCATCGACAGCATATCCATGCTCTCCTGGCAGTGCGAAATGCTGGCCTGGTGAATGGGATGAGCAGAGAGCTGTGGGCTTTCTTTATGTGGGCCCATGCAGAAGCAACACACCCAGGTAGCACAGGCTAGGATGTTCACGATCCCCATAAATTCAGCCCTGATGGATAGTCCCTGAGTTCTCCATTTTGCCCCACTCCATCATGTCCTGCTTTCCCGTTCATGACTTCTGAAGGTGAGGAACTGCAGGTCATGTCCTCCTAGTAGCACTCGGACTGATTTCTTTGCTCCCCAAGGGCCCTGTTGCTCACATACTGACCGTGGGCGAAGGAAATGATTTCCACATGAATGGTACTGTCAGACAATGAAAAGCAAAACTGCAAGCTGCAGAATAAAATATGTGTGTTTACTTGGGGTCTTAGGGATTGCAATCTGGGGCATATAGACTTGACCAAAATAAAAAATGGGGTCTGGAGAGACAAAAGAAGTTAGAGTTTTTAAAGAGGAAAGAGGGGATTTACATAAGTTGTTTTGAAGAAAGGGTGATTGATGCTGGTTTATCTGCATTTACATTAATCTAAGTGTGATTGGTTGGTAGGGCTGATGTTAGGCAGAAAGTTCACTTATGTTCATTATAACATAAGTAGTTGGCTTGGTTTTTTTAGCTGACCTCAGCAAAAATCTCTGAGAAGTTGAGACAGGTGTACACAAGCCCTGTATTCTTAATGTTCCCCTGGTTCCATGTTAAATAACTCTTAGCAGTGGTTGTTCCATTTTATTCTCTCAGTTGTCAATACTTTAAGCCTTTTGCTTTCACACTCTCAACACTCTTGTATTTGGTTTTTAGAAGCAGCATTATGTGTAGATAAGGATTAGGCTTCATATGCAGCCCTGCAGAAGAGTGTCTTGGGGTTGTTTCTTGCAGGTTCCAGTAATCACCACAGAGAAACAGAAAAAAATAGATGAATTATACATGAGTGAATGCAGTTCAGGAAGCATGGAGAATAGTTGTGACACTGAAACAATGTATACAGAGAAGGGAAATTATAAAATAAATTGAGGGTAGTCCAGAAATTGGAGAATAAGAGAAATGGCATATGGGAACAGGGGAAGGAGACTACCTCTCTAGTAAATCTGAAATTCAACAACTACCAAACTTTTGTTTGCCTAACATGAATTCAGTCTAGGGGAATGAACCAGGATTCATAAGCTAAAAAGAAAAACATGATTTTTAAAAAAATATTTCACCTATTTATTTATTTGACACAGAGAGAGAGATCACAAGCAGGCAGAGAGCTCAACAGGGGCCTCTGTCCCAGGACCCTGGGGTCATGACTCGAGCCGAAGGCAGAGAGAGGTTTTAACCCACTGAGCCACCCAGGCACCCGATTTTTTTTTTTAATAGAAAGGTCTAAAGAGAAAAAACTATAAAATACCAGCATTATGTACTACACTACACTGAAAGAATATGAACACAGACAAGAAGAAATGGTAAAAAGAGACTCTAGGGATGCCAGGGTGGTTCAGTTGGTTAAGCATCAGCCTTTGGCTCAGGTCATGATCCCAGGGTCCTGGGATCGAGTTCTGCATCAGGCTCACTCAGTGGGGAGCCTGCTTTTCCCTTTGCCTGCTACTCCCTCTCCTTGTACCTTCTCTTTCTCTCTGACAAATAAATAAAGCCTTAAAAAGAGAGGGAGAGAGTCTGTGTTTCTCTGTAGTTTATGCATAATGTAATATGACAGAAGATAGATAATAATCTGAATTTTGTAGACATAACATCTTATTTTATCTGAGATTCTCCTGTGACCTATAAGAGAAATTTCCACACAGGAAAACATGTGTACATTTTCTGTGTTTTGGGTGGGGGAAAGCTATGCAAAAATGAAATTACATTAGAGGTAATAAGTGAAATCAAGACCATTCAAGACCAAGGTAATAAATGACACTAAATGGGGGGGAGACCACAGAATAGACCTTTCTCCAAGAAAGATATAAAAATGGCCCACAAGCACATGAAAAGACTGTTGACATCATGAGTCTTCAGGGAAATATAAGCTATAATGAGATACTGCTTCACATCTACCTGGATAACTAGAATCAAATATTCAAATAATAACAAATGTCGACAAGGCTGTGGAGAAATGTGTACCCTCATTCATTGCTGGTGGAAATAGAAAGTGGTGCAGCCACTTAAGAAAACATTTTTGCTTTCTCAAAAGATTAAACCTAGAGTTACCATTTGATCAAATGGTTCCGCTCCTAAGTATATACTCAAGAGAAATTAAAACATGTCCACACGAAACCTTGTATAGAAATATTTCTAGCACCATTATTCATTCAAAATATAGAAACAACCCAAATGTCCGTCAATAGACAATTGGATAAGAAACTGTGGCATAGCCATACAATGGAATCCTATTTGGCCATGAAAAGGAATGAAGACCTGATATACACCACAACACAGATGAACCCTAAAAACATGCTAAGTTCAAAGGGCACATACTATATGATTTCATGCAGAATAGGAAAATATTTTAAATGAAATGTAGATAGCACGTACTTAAAACTAAGAGAGGAAGTGGGGGACTAGGAGGGTACATAGCTAAAGAATATGGGACTTTCTCTGAGGTGATGAAAATGTTTTAAAATTGACTGTCATAATGGTTGTGCATTTCTGTGAATATACTAAAAATCATTGACTTGGACACTTTAAATGGGCAAATTATATAGTATGTGAATAATGTCTCCATCAAATTGTAAATAAGTAAATACTCAATAAATAGAAAAATTACAAAGGGAAGACATTAAAATTTTTGGAAAAAATAAGCTAATAAACTTTTCACATTTCTTTTCAATAAATAATATGATTAAAGGGGTAGATACCTAAATGGTAGTATTTGTGTATAACCTATCAGGACACACTGAAAGGAAAATGTAACACCTAAATATGTCCAGGCCAGGATGGTTGCACTAGATAATTTTTCAAAACATTTAAAAAAGAGCACAAATTTTTCATGATTTAAAAAAAGGGAGAAAGAATATCTTCCAGTTCATTTATAAGGACAGTATTAACCTGATATCAAACAAGACAACGATATTAAAAAAAAAAACCCAAAACTAGAGACCAATAGATTTTATGAGATAAGACACAAAAATTTTCATCAGAATATCAATAAGCTGATTCTGACAATGTATAGAAAGAATTATACAGTGTGATGAAATGGGACTTATTCCAGGTATGCCAGGCTAGTTTGATATTTGAAAATCAATCATACAAACAGAATAAAGAAAAAAAAAATCATGCCATCATATCAGTTGACACAGAAGGGTTTTACAAAATCTAATACCCATTCATGGTGAAAAACAAAACAAACCTCTCAGAAAACTAGAAATGGATTGGAATCTCCACATCTTGATAAAAACCATCTACGGGGCGCCTGGGTGGCTCAGTTGGTTAGACCACTGCCTTCTGCTCGGGTCATGGTCCCGGAGTCCCGGGATCGAGTCCCACATCGGGCTCCCTGCTTGGCGGGAAGCCTGCTTCTCCCTCTCTCACTCTGCTTGCTTGTGTTCCCTCTCTGGCTGTGTTTCTCTCTGTCAAATAAATAAAATCTTAAAAAAAAAAAAAAAAAAGAAGCATCTACCAGAAACATTCAGCTAAATTCATACTCAGTGGTGAAAGAGTGAATCTTTGCTCCTGAGATTGATAACATGACTTAGCACATATTGCCATAACAAAAGACCATAAACCAGGTGGCTTAAACAACAAATTTGTTTTCTTGTTGTTCTGGAGCTTCGAAGTCTGAGATTGGAGTTCCAGCATGTTTGGCTTCTGGTGAGAGTTTCCTTCATGGCTTGCAGGAGGGCACTTTCTCATGTGTCCTTTCATGGCAGAGAGAGACAGACAGGTGAGCATAGATATTTCTCTCCTTATAAGGCCACAGTCCTGTCATATCAGAGCCCCATCCTTATGATGTCCTTTAACCTTAATTACTCCTGAGGACCCTATCTCCAGATACAGTCCCATGGGGGGTAAAACCTTCAATATATGAATTGGGGGAAGCAAACAATTCAGTTCATAGTGGAATAAGGCAAGGACCCCCACTCTCATCATTCTTATCCCATGTAGTAGTGGCATTTCAAGCCATTGCAAATAAGACAAGAAAAACAAAAGGCATAGAGATTAGAAAGGAAGAAATAAAACTCCCTCTCTTTTCAGATTTCAGATTCAGACATGATTTACTGTATGGACACCTCAAGTATTAAAGAAATAAAACAGTCATAGAATTAACAAGTAATTTTACCTAGGTCATAGTATATAATAACAATACACTGAATTAAATAAATTTTTATATGTTCAAAACAAACATGTTAAAATTAAATTAAAAACACATCATCATTTATAATTGTTGTCCCCAAAATAAAATGTTTGGGTATAAATCTAACAAAACATGTGCAGTATATGTACGTGGACAATTTCAAAAGAGTGATGAAATAGATGGAGATGAAAATTGTGTTCATGTATTGGAAGACTCAGCAGAGTAAGAATGTCAATCCTCTCTAAATTGATGCATAGATTTCACACAATTTCTGTCAGATGCCAGTGTGTTCTTTACAGACATAGACAAGCTTATTCTAAAATTGTTATGGAAAATCACAGGCCTTAGAATAGCTAAAACAGTCTTGACTAAGAGGAATAAAATAGATTCACTTTATCTTATATTAATTCTTAACAGATATTACAGTAATCTAGACCAGCATGTATTGGTGGAGTAGAAACATATTGCTTAATGGGGCAATTGCTCAATAAAGATGCTGAGCTAGTGCTTGATAGAAAACCCAGAAACAGACCCACACAGTTGATTTGTTGGAAGGGTGCAAAAGCTAGAACAACTGAAAAATCTAGTGGGGAGGGGAGGAAACTCAATCTAAATACCACACCTTATACAAAAATAACTTGAAATAGATAATGGACTTAAATGCAAAACATGACACTGCAGTTTTTAGGAGGAGGAACCACAGGAAATCTTAGTAATCTATCATGAAGCAAGGAGCTCTTAGACTTGACACAAACATTTGATCCTAATGGGAAAAATTAATAGCTTGGGTCTCATCCAAATTAAAACCTTTTGCTTTGCAAAATATCATGTGAGAAGGATGAAAAAACAGGCTACAGACTCAGAGAAAATATTTGAAAGCTACCTATTTGATAAAGGACTGATATCCAGAATACATAAGAACCTCTCAAACCTGACAGTTGAAAATCCTAAGCAATCTAGTTATGAAATGGGCAAGTGACATGAACAGACATTTCACTGAAAGACATACATCTATTGAGACTAAGCCCATGAAAAGTTGCTCAATATAATTAGCCATCAGGAAAAAAGCAGATTAAAACCACAATACCACAATGAAGTATCTCTGTACACCTATGAGAATGGCTAAAATAAAAAGTAGTGACAATACCAAATGCTTTTACAAGGATGCAGAGAGACTGAATTGGTCATACATTGCTGGTAGGAATGTAAAATAGTATAGCCACCTGGAAAATTCTTGGCTTATTCTTATAAAACTAATGTGCAGTTGTCATATCACCTAGAATATGCACTTGGGCATTCATTTCACAGGAATGAAAACAAAAAATGTCCACACAAAAGCCTAATTGTCAATGCTCATAGCAGCTTATTGATAATAGATCAAAATAGGAAGGAGTACTGATGTCCTTCAAATGGTGAATAGTTAAAGAATCAAACATTGAAACCAGGGAATTCTATTCTGCAGTGAAAAGGAGCTGTGGTCCTTCTGTGTAAGGCAGGGGAGAATTCTCTGGCTGGGGGTGGGCGGGGTATTCTCTCCCTTGCACTGTGCTGGGCTTTTACCCTTTTCAATCCCCTTTCTTTGTTCCACCAGGGTGCTGTAATCTCTCACCTGGCTTCCAGAGCTCTGATAAAGAGCTGGCTTCCAGGCTCTGTTTTCACCCATGAATGGTTGTGAAATTGACAGTTCCATGGTTGAGGGGTGGGGATGGTGAATGAAGGCTGGGGACTCCTATTCTGCCATCTTGCTGATACCGCTTTTCAGTGATCTTTTAAATATATTACAAAAAATAAGGAAAATTAGAGCATTAAAATAGTGTGTATATATAATAGTGTGTATATATATATATTTAGCAAACTGTTTTTTCCTTTTTGCTATCCCTCATTCCTTCCTTTAGATATAGGGCTCTGTAGATATTTCTCTTAGGCCTAAAGATATTCTGTAAGCATTTCTTGCATGGCAGATGTGTGGGCTATCCGTTATCTCTGGTTTTGTTGATCTGAAAGTGTCTTTATTTTACCACCAACTTTGAAGAATATTTTCATTGGATGTAGAATTCCAAGAGGAGATGAGCAGAATCATGATCATTTCTGGATTGGATCCTTTTTCTATAGTGTGTATACAACCTAGGTTCCTCCTTATTGCTTGTTTTGTCCTCACAAAGTTTGGTGGCACAGATCCTAGAGAAAGGTATTTGTAATGGTGATAGTGAGGACTCAAGAATTCGCTTCAAACCATAATATTTTATTTTTTTAAAGATTTTATTTATTTATTTGACACACAGAAAGAGCACAAGTCAGCAGAGTGGCAGGGAGAGGGAGAAGCAGGCTTTCTGCTGAGCAGGGAGCCTGATGCAGGGCTTGACCCCAGGACCTGAACCAAAGGCAGATGCTTAACTGACTGAGCCACCCAGTCTCCCCTAAACCATAATACTTTAAAGTTTATTTTTTAGGAGGTATTGGGAAGCTGCATGGAATCTATGGGTTAGGTTCTTGTAATTTATTTTTACTGTAGGAGAAATAAAGATTAGATGTGTATTTTAGGCTCAAATTTTTGAGGACTTTTGTTCATTGTTCAGTGAAAGTAGGGAAGCAGTATCTCACAGGAAAGACAAAATAATACCTTATATCATACAAATTATCCTGGTATCAGCATTTAGGCTGGATAAGAAGAGAAAATATAGGAGCCAGGAAGATTAGTTTATGTTTTAGCTTTTAGCTTTTTGCTTTTAGCATGAATTCAGGGTGAAGAAACCAAAACCTAATTATCATGGGAAAGCCAAAGAGGGAATGAATTCAAAATCATTCTGGACGATTATCTGACAAGACATGGTCACAAATCAGTTTTGAAGATTTTATTTATTTGACAGAGAGAAACACAGCTAGAGAGGGAACACAAGCAAGGGGAGTGAGATGTGGGACTCGATCCCCAGTCTCCGGGATCATGACCTGAGCCGAAGGCAGTTGCTCAACCAACTGAGCCACCCAGGCGCCCCACAAATCAGTTTTGAAGTGTATAGGGATGTTTCTGATTGAAATGACCATATACTTACAATGCATTAATTGATGTATGGAATATAAGTGGAGGGTCAGGTTGAGGAGGGGTGGCAAGAACTCCATGTTCTATGCTATTTAGCTAAAGCGTGATTGCATTTGGGACATTGCTAAGGAGAGATCCGGGAAATGGAGATCAAATTAGATTTGAGAACTTTTTGGTGTATAATTTAAGCAATATGAAAGGACTATGTCATGTAAGTAGAGAGCAGAACAGAAACAAGAAAAAGCTGAGGACAAAGTCCTAGGGACAACAATATTTGGGAGGCAAGATGAAGAAAATGAGCAAGCAAAGGAGGTTGAAAAAGCCAGCAGTGGAGAAGTAGGTGAGAGTGAAAGCTACAGTGGAGGTTATGGAAGAAATTTCAAGAAATAAACATACTCAACAGCTTGCACAGGAAAGCACGCTCCCCTGAGAGGGCACCATGCTCAATGATGCAGTCAGGTAAGGAGGGCGGTTCATTGTAATCTTAGCTCAGAGTCACAGTGTTTCTTAAACTACATTTTAAAAAACTTTCATAGATACTTTAAAAACCACGGCGCTCAAACACTGTGTTACATATTGTGAGCACAGTAGCAAGGAAACTTGAAATATTGTTCAGATGAAATTCAGAAGCAAGCTTTACCTCTTGCACTACTAACCAGAATGGGGTATTTTGATCACTTTGGTTTGATTTTGACATGGGACCCTTAACCTAAACCAATGAGAAAAAGCAATATATGTTAGTACAGCTTGACAAATACATAGACAGAAACCTTCTATACCACATGAATGGAAAAGTGAAAAACACATTGTTTATCTTCCCATGATAGTTCTACTGCTGTTCCTATTACTGCTTGACATTGTCTTAAGCTCAGTAAATGGTGACTGTCAACAAATTCATTCCCACATGCTTTCTCTGAGGAAAGGCTATAAATTAGAAGAGGGAAGGAATGTGGAGATCATTTAAAGTGGGGTTGATAACAATTCTAAAAATTCTTTTGCTGCTATTTAGATACCTGATGGTGAACTCTCATGGTGTTTGGGATGAGGGAGAGCACCCTGGCAAAATCCAATCTCAGGAGCAATAATACCTTTTATTTTCTCTTCTTTCCATTGAATCATTAACCAGGATATCCCATTCCCGGCCTTGACAGATAAGAAAACTCTTTGTAATTAATTACAGTAAGAGTTTAACCATTTGAAATACCTTAAAAGATAATAATTATCCTCATTACACAGAGGACTCACCTACATTTCAGACAAGCACTTGGCAATGGGTATTGTAATTGGGGCAGGGCTGTGGCATTTGATGAGATTGGAGGGTTTTTGATACACACGTTTAGTTTCCAAGGTGACACAGAATGGGCTAAGGAATTAAAAGGACCTGTGCTGCTTCTTTTAAACAGCACAAACTCAGAACTGTGGTGGACAGTTCAGAGAATGAAGGGACAGCAATGGGCCACATAGGGAAGGCAAGGTGGGAAAAGGCCTCATTAAGTGTCACACACTGAGGCAACATCTGATGTACAGCAGTTCTTATTAGATTCTTTAAGAAGCATTTCTGTAAGGTAAATTCATCTTTTAAAAAAGGTATGTACTTGGAGCAGCTGGGTAGCTCAATCGGTTGTGTCTGCCTTCAGCTCAGGTCATGATCCCAGGGCCCTGGTCCTGTGCTGGGCTCCCTGCTCAGCGGGGAGTCTGCTTCTCCCTCTCCCCTTCACCTCACTTGTGCTGTCTCTCTCAAATAAATAAAGTCTTTAAAAAAATGTATGTACTTTTAGAGGCTACAACGTTTTCTGTTGCAATTAAATTTAATATGCAAATATGAAGAATAATGGTAAAATTTCCACATGGCTTTAAAGGGTACGTTATTATTTTAATGTTTTGCTGCTAGTCTCATTAAACTTGACTTTTTCCTCAAGAAGCTAGGATATCTGCATTTTCAGATGTGATGACAAACAAATACATTTAGAACTCACTAATTTATAAGAAGCTAAGGAAATGTGGCATATTCTATAGCTATTAGTGTGTGTATCTTTCTCAAACTTATTATTTCCATATGTTTTGTAAGCCAGTCACACTCTTGATATATGTAACACATCACTCTCTATAAAACTTGCACTTAACTCATATATAGTTCTTGATCACCAGCTACAGACTACCCATAAGAATAGAGTTGAGAAGTAAACCTAGAGAATGACAATTAAACAAAACACCAATAACAGTACATCTCTTGAGAGGGTCTTGGTAATATTAATAAATGTGAGAAATTCACTTTTGTAACTTAAAAGATTTCGAGGGACCCAACTAGATCACTGAAGGATTTATTGGTCCATTTCATTGTATACAGTATTTTTTTTATTTTTATGAACAAACATTGCATCTTTAAATGGGAACTTTACAAAATGTAAAACATTTTATGTGGAAGTCATAAAATGATGTCATTATTTGATAGTAACCTATCCATGTGTGAGTCCAACGTCTGGTCCAGAGTCCAAAGACATCTTCTCTAATCCAGTGTAGTTTTCTTCATCAGGTGTATTTTCTTCATCATGTTTTTCTTCCTTTTATTAATACACAGAGAGCATCTATAGTTCAGAACACACTTTTTTAGATGCTTTGAGTTATTCCTTCATTATTCTGCTTAATTCTTCTCCATCCTTCAAGGATAATCTCAAAAGACACTTACCCAGCAAAGAAGCCTTTTTAGATTCCCTCAAGCACTTTTTCTCAAGCACTTGCCTCCAATCTCTGACAGCTTGTTTGTATGCTTACATTATAACACTTGTTTCTCATTTTTTTGTAATTGTATACTCTCTGGCACGTTCTTACCAGACATCAAGTTACTTGAGAGTAGAGATTCCTTCTTGCTCATCTTTATCTAGGGTTTATTTTAGTGTGGCACAATAAGTCAGTAGTTGGTTATGAATGAATGAATATGTGTGTTAATGATTTAAGAATGCTACCTACTGGGAGTTCTGTTTTTTCAAAATTTCATGGAGATATTTTAGGAGAAATTCTTAGACTATAGAGCTATCTTAACATGGAAGAAATTGAATAGATAAAAAAATACAGGAATTCCAGAAGGACTATTACTAGTTGCAATGCAAACAACAGTAGGCACCAGGAACAATATAGAATCTTTGTTGAACTTGACCTTTTTTTTTTTAAGATTTTATTTATTTGTCAGAGAGAGAACACACACAAGTAGGGGGAGTGGCAGACAGAGGGAGAAGCAGGCTTCCTGCTGAGCAAGGAGCCTGATGGCAGGACTCAGTCTCAGGACTCTAGGATCATGATCTGAGCCGAAGGCAGATGCCTAACTGACTGAGCCACTCAGGTGTCCCTTGAATGTGAGCTCTTATAGAATTAGATGTAAGTCAGCATTTATCAAAGAGGTGGTAGGTACAGTAGGCTAAGAACATTGGTCCTAGAGTCCAATTAAATCCTTTGTTTAAACTGGCTTTGCCACTGACCAGCAAAGCTATTTTTTTTAACCTCTTACAGTCTCAGTTTCTTCTTCTATAAACTGACCTTATAAAGTTTGAGGAATGTCTTAGTCCTGCTGCTATAACAAAATACTGCAGATGGAGTGGCTTATACACAACAGATATTTATTTCTTATGGTTCTGGAGGCTGGATGTCTGCCATCAGGGTGCCAGAATGTTTGAGTGAGGGTCCCCTTCCAGTCACAGACTTCTCATTCTACCCTTACGTAGTAGAAAGGGTTAGGGAGCTTGGTCAGATCTCTTTTTTATAAGAGCATTCACTCCATACATGAGGACTCAACCCTCATGACCAATCACTTCTCAAAGGCCCCACCTTCAAACACTTTCACATTGGGTGTTAGAATTCCAACATATAAATTTGGGGGGGTAGGAGACACAAACATAAAGACCACAGCAAGGGATGATTAATAAGATAAATATCATATGAAATAGTAATCAAAATGCCTGGCACATGCTAAGTGCTAAACTTCAGCTATTATTCTTTTTGTGTATGATTTTACCTTCCATTTTATTTCTGCTTTTTTGGATTTTCAGACATACATATCTGAGGTTAAAATTAATATGGGTATCTATGTTGTGTAACTACTCATTTAAAAATATATTTTAAAATATTTTGGATATCGGGGCGCCTGGGTGGCTCAGTTGGTTAAGCGACTGCTTTTGGCTCAGGTCATAATCCAGGAGTCCCAGGATCAAGCCCCACATCGGGCTTCCCTCTGAGCTTCTCCCTCTCTCACTCCCCCTGCTTGTGTTCCCTCTCTAGCTGTGTTTCTCCCTGTCAAATAAATAAATAGAATCTTTAAAAAAAATATTTTGGATATTGAAAGTCTTTAGATTTTAGCAACATGGCAACACCATCTCTTATATATTGAATTGGGAGAGATAAGAGCAGGAGCAATGAGCTAGGCCAAAACTCTCATCATCTACTATGGTTTTTGTGACTGTCGCAACACTTTGCCCTGTTTTTACTGTCTGGAAAATAGAGACAAAAAATTGAAATCTCAGTATAGGTAGATTGTAAGGAATAGCAAGAAGGAAAAATAAAAATGAAGCACTTAGTTTTCTTTGAAGTGTTGCAAGATGGTATCATGTATTAATTATGTTCTTGTCACAAAATAAATAGCAAAAAGCAATTGATAAACTTGAGGGCATAATTTATGTAATTTAAACTTGGCCAAATAGTATGGTCTGAGACAAACTGCCCGTTGAAGCTTTAGCATTTCCCCTTTGTGAATATTGCCCAGTGCCTTGAGTGAATAATTAATTCAGTGACCTCCATCAGGAGGTGGCAGCGGGCGCAGATGGGGGTTGAGTAGCAATGGCCTTGTTTTCCAACCCAGGGATGCCAGATATCTGCACCATCAGATTGTCGTATCTCCAGCAAATTCGGAATAACCAACCTTCTTCCAGTTACCTCAGAGTTCTTTTATGAATTAATATGATAATAATAATAATACAATTGTACACACCTGTCCTCTGTGGAGAGAAACTAGTGATGGAAGCAGAGTGAGATAAAGGGTTAGGATTACCTGATAGAAACCTCTCCGAGGAGCTACAGTGAGAGGGACTGCAGTGGAAGATGATACAAATAAGCAGCAATCAGCAGTTTAATCACATGTTGCTGGGCTTAATCACCAGGTAATAGACATTCATAAGTACTCATGGGGAGATCTGAGAAGCTAATGGAAGGCTCAGTCTTCCCATCAAGTCACAATGGCAGGGGTGACACGTTGTGGAAAGAAGAAGGGCTCGAAGGAAGGTGGGCCGGCATAGGAATCCTGCTTCGGTGAATTACTGGGAGCTTTCTGTTCTTGCTGGGTCTCAACATCTCTTTAAGTAAACTGGGGATCATAACATTCCAACTTATAGGAGGCTGTGAGAATCAAAAGGGATAATGCATATACAGTGCTTAACCTGCAGTACGCAGTCTGCAAATACAGCTAATTGTTGTCCCTTGCGACTGGGTATTCCCAGTGTCCTGTCCTTTTCTTCATTGATTGTACTTATTCTTACTGGGAAACTACACAAATCACCAAGGTTTCTTAGCAGAGTTTATCATTTCCTATTACCATCAGTCAACATTCCCTGTCTATTTTGCTATGAGAAAAGGAGATATGTTACATGTCCAAGGAATAGTATTTTGGGTTAAGTTCTTAAAGTTGGTAGAAAAACTTATTATAAGTCTATCAACCTAATCCCTGACCATGTTGACTTCATCATTGCTTGTATCTCTCGTTACTTTTCAGTTACTATCTATTCTGAGGAAAGTGTATTGGAAATAATGGAAGGAAGGAAACCTTACCTCCCTTTTTCTCTCACACAATCTTCTTTAATTACAAAAGCTTTGCTTTTATATGTTTTTCTCAGGCTATATCATGGACTTACTTTAAATGGAATGTATTTAAGACAGTATTACAAATGCCATTGAAAAACACCCTCTAACTTGGATGCTGGAATTTTATTCAACTTACATAACTTGTGAAAATGCACTCATATTTTCAAACTGAGATGGATATGTGAATAAACATGTATGTTAAAAAAATCTAGATAGACCTTAAGGAATTTTCAGGGTATACTATTTTGCATACCTAATATCTTCTATAAAAATGTAACTTTGAGGGTGCCTGAGTGGCTCAGTTGGTTAAGCAGCTGATTCTCGATTTCAGCTCAGGTCATGATGTCAGGGTCCTGGGAGGGAGCCCCATGTCGGGCTTCCCCACTCAGTGGGGAGTCTGCTTCAGGATTCTCTCTCTCCATCTCCCCTTTCCCCACTAAAAATAAGTAAGTCTTTTAAAAATGTAATTTTGATTTAATTCAAATTCAGTTAATAAAGTTATGCAGAATGCTTAGTTTATATAAAGGTACATGCTTGGGGAAAAAGACTTTTCATGTAGTAAACACTTGGTTTGGTGACTCGTAAGCAACTATTCTCCTGTCTTCCCATTTGCCATGTTCTTTTTGAGGAAAGACAAAAAAGACAGTAAGGCAATGTGGTGGTAGTGTCAGTTGAGATGGCCTGCCTTCCCTGAGCCTAGGCATGAACATGTGACCTAAGGCAAGCCGATTGGATTCAGTTTCCTGTGATTTTGAAACATGAATAAAATAATGACAATGTAGGGGGGACAGTGAGAGCCAATTACCATTAGGTAATTCCACTTATTTTGTTATGTCACTAAGACCAAAATCTCTCTATTTTATATCCATATTCTTAGGGTATAGACTCATCTTGTCAGCTGCCTCCTCCTGTGGTCTCGAGATGGCTGCTTAGCCCCCAGTTTAACAACACAATATGATTCTGTAGACTGGCAGTTCGACTAAGGCTCAGCTGGACAGCCCACCTCTGCTGCATCGATGCCAGCTGAGCTTGGTCGTGTGGTGAAATCCATAAATACATACCAACGATAATCATACTGCTGTGGATTTGCAACTATTCTGATTTGGTATTTCATAAATCTGTGAAAATATCCCAAATACAACACTCTACTAATTTGCCGCCATCCCTTTTGAAGTTGTACTTTAGTACCATAGAACACTTCCAGTGACTTTTTTGGTAGCAATTTTGCGGGAAGAGAAAAACATCTTTTCTCTATCACTCACAAATACCTTACTGTATCTTATTTTATGTTTCTCTTCCTATAGAATCCCCTCTGGCTATAACAGCTGTAGCCAAAACTCTCCGTTTGATGCTGCACTGGGATTTTGCTTTTTCACTCTCTTGTGCACACTTATGTCTAAGATAAGGGGTCTTCATTAAATGTTTGTTGAATTAGTAATTAAAAATAAATTAAATGACAAAAGGCAATTGCTATGATACAAACACTAGATAGTGGTTATTATAAACAATACTTACATGGGCATGATTCCTGCAAAAGGAGAGGAATTTTATAGCTGAGATTTAGAAAAATGAGGGACAGCAGGATATGAGCTACATATTAAAAATACTACTGTCTTAGGATTTCTATGACGTGGCTCCGAGAGTTATGAGGATCTGTTTCTACTCTTACTGCAGTCCAGTAGGAGGTATATTAGATTTGTAGGCTTGTATCAATAGAAGGACCTAAATTTATCTTTCAATCTAACTTGTTCATTTTAAATGAAAAGATTAAAGTATAGAGAGGTTCAACTAACCCATAATCTTTTAATAGCATATACTAATGATGTGTTCTTTTTTGCCTTAAATCATTTGCACATGTTATCTTATTTAATGCTCTCAGCAATTCTCTGACATGAGTCCCAGTTTGCTTCTCATCAGTGATAGGGCCCAGCTTTTTTGACCTCCAGTCTAGTACTTACTCTATACCATTGACAACCAGTATCTGGACCTCTGAAACAGTCTACATGGGAATCTGGAGGCCAGGAATTGGGCAGAAAGATTTGGGTGGCCTCTGTGTGTAGGTTATAACATATAATTATATGCTTCTATTAAGATTATTGTGTCTTATTAATTTAACAGCTTTTAATAATATGCTTAGTGTTTACAAATGTAAACGCAAATGGAAAGGGAGAAAATCATGAAACTATACCTGACAAAATAAGCTATTTTGAGCTAGACTAGTAATTGCATTCTAATCAGGTTGAAAAATAGCTGACATTCCTAATGTAGCATAACCAGGTTGGTGGAGGGCAGAGAATATCAGGTTTAATAACTACAATGATATCCTTTTCTGTTTCTCTCTAAATAAGATTGAGAGCACAGAGTATAAAGGTATGTCCAGGGTGTTCCTATGAGGTTATAGGAGACTGACAGGCTCCTACAGAAAGAGCCAGAACTGCATGGGAAAGAGTGCCATTCACTGTCATCTTATGCACTGATTCTGGTTAATACATAAGGTGTCTGCAGGAAGTTCAGCAGAAAGCCTCTCCAGAATTCTATGTTCAAAGCTGAGATCATTCATTAATTCATTTGTGCATGTATTTATTCAATTTGTTATCATGATTGAGCTCATATGATTGGTAAGTTATAATTATGTGAAAGAAATATGGCAAATGTTCTGAAAGACTACCAGAGATGCCCTTTCAAAGAAAGAGAGTTAGAATATGTTGGAATATAATTACAGTAGATTAGACTAACTTTAGTTTCTCCTCTTTGTAGAAACAGAAGCTTCATTTTTCCACATTGTTTTTTGTAATTAGTTTCCTAGCCACTAATGCTTTATTTTTATTCAGTGGTCTCTAATTTACCAGCCTCTTTTCCAGGACAGCATTTCCTAGTATCTTAACTACAATGGAATGGCTATACTCTACTTAATGGACGTGAGCTTTAAAAAATAACGTCATTTATGAACACTTAATGAGTTTCACAATTAAGAAGGCATTGAAGTTCAAGGTCTTATTTAAAAAAAGACATTTTCCTAATCATAACATAGCCATCGAAGTTGGTAATCCAAGTAGTCTTTTTCTTCTAATTTACAGCTCAAAGACATGAATGTACTCCTATTTTTTCCTGACCTTGAAATGATTCAAAATATGAATTGACTGCCATCACAGAAAACTACACTGTAAGTGTGTGTGTGTATTTGTGCGTGTGTATATATTTCTGTAAAATACTAAATATAGTGTAGCATATATGATACAGATAAACTGTATCTGTATTAAATATAGTAAACTGTATCTAGAGTAAACTGTATCTGTACCTGTATGTATCAAGCCAATAGATATGTATAAACAGATAAATTATATATATGTATATATATAATTTATATTGGTTTGTGTGATAGTTGTCTAATAGTCATTTCACATTTTGAATTATGTCAATCATAAGATATTGTGTTTATACTATAGTACAGTATAGAATTTATATCTACATCTATTATGCTACATAGTATATGCAATAGTAGAATATATATATTAATGTACATAATTATTTTTATTAATAAGATAATTTGAGAAGAAATAGTCACAATTTTTAAAGAATCAACACACATAGGAATTCTGTTTTCAGTGTAGACTAGATTAGTAACAGTGAAAAGTCTGATTATATTTATTTTCTGTTTGAGAAATGAAGAGAATTGAAACAGTCCTTTTAAAAGTATGCCCAAAGGAATGCATGGTACTTGGGCAGTTACGATGAGTATACTCTGAATTTTCTTCTCAGGCAGCTCACAGAGTTTGCAAAGGTCTGTCTCCAGTCCTTCAAGAAGCCTGACTAGAATAGACTCTTGCTATGGGAGAAAAATCCTTTCCGCTAATCTTGCTAGTCTGGATCTACACAGGATCTTGGAGGTAGGAACCCTAAATTCAGTTCCTACCTCCAAGATCCTGTGCAGATCTAGACTTCTTTTCAGTGGAGAGTCCTGTCCCCAGGAATTGTCTTCCTATTACAAGAGACTTATTCTAAGTTGTAGAGGATCCTAAATTTCTCATCCAGGACAAATACCATTCCTGTCAAAATACCCAAGAGATATATTCAAATTTGAGCTAATATCTAGCTGTCTATTGCAATGGACTCAGGACTTGACTCTACTGTTTTGGACTTCACTTCAGTCAGCTTGGGCTTATTGTCTCCAAAAGGCTTAGCATTCACCTTGGTAGCACTTTGGCACACATTGCTTGAAGCATTTGGTTGTGTGGTTAACATTATAAATGGCTAATACTTTTTGCTATATTGTTGCTTGGTTACTTTTATTTAGTTTTTAGAATGGTGCCAGAAGTTTATCGTTCTATTAAAATGTATGTATGGAATGAGAGTAACATTTATACAGGGTCATTTTTAGAATAATACATGAAATACACGCCATAATGTAGGATCTCTGGGTATTGCCAAAGAAAGATAGTGAGTTGTAATTATTTTCTTGAGTATTTAATGTTCCTTACTTTTTTAAAATTTCTGCATCCTATAGTTTCTGTCCTCAACTTCACTTTAAATGCAATGTATCTATTGTTTCATTCTTTGCCCCAAAGATTTCTCCAATGAAATATAAACTTTTCAAATTAGTATATTCAGTTGCTCTGCCCTTGCCTCATTCCAAACTCTCAAACACACACACACACACACACACACACACACACACACACACACACCATCAGAGCTCTTTGACTTCTTTATATTCCTTTTCCTAAATGCCTTATTTAGTTATCATAGTTAATCTATTCTTTATCATATATGTGTGGAATCTGTCAGTTACTGTTACATAAAAAATAACCTCAAAACTTTAGTGGCTTACAACCATAAGCATTGATTTTTCCCTCCTAAGTTAGTGAGTTGACAGGAACTGAACTTCAGGCTGTTGTCACTGCAATGGATCATTTCCATACGTCTCTCATCCTGGCCCTGGGATTATCAGGCTAGCTGGCATATTTTTCTCATAAAATGGCAAAAATACAAGAAAATAAGTCCCACTGTGTAAGGTCACTTCACGCCTCTGCTTTTCTGACAACTGCAATCAGTTGCATTGTCTGGTTAGGTTCCCTATCAAAGCTTAGTGATACCAAAAGACACAAAAACACATTACAAAGACAACAGGGTAAGAAACAAGGAAGAGAAGATCTACAAAACAACAAGAAAATAATTAACAAAATGCAATAGTAAGTCCTTACCTACCAATAATTATTTATTTTTTTTCTTTTTTAAGATCTTATTTTTATTTTTATTTTTTTTGTTACTAAATTTTTTTTTCCAGTGTTCCAAGATTCATTCCCCATTCCCCACACCCAGTGCTCCACGCTTTAGGTGTCCCCAGTACCCACCACCAGGCTCTCCCATCCCTCCATCCCCCTCCCTCCAAGTCCCTCAGTTTGTTTCTGTGTCCAAAGTCTCTGTTGTTTCATTTCCCTCCCTAGATTACCCTAGTTCCCATTTGCTTTCCTTCTCCCACTGTCCTCCAGTTTACCCCTCATGCACCGCAAGTAAGTGAAACCATGTGATACCTGACTTTCTCTTCTTGGCTTATTTCACTCAGCATAATCGCTTTCAGTCCAGTCCATGTTGCTACAAAAGTTGGATATTCGTCCTTTCTGATGGAGGCATAGTATTCCATTGTATATATGTACCACATCTTCTTTATCCATTCATCTGTTGATGGGCACCTTGGCTCTTTCCACAGTTTGGTGATTTTAACCATTGCTGTGATGAACATTAGGGTGCATATGGCCCTTCTATTCACTACATCCGTATCTTTGGGGTAAATGCCCAGTAGTGCAATTGCAGGGTCATAGGGTAGCTCTATCTTTAATTTTTTAAGGAATCTCCACACTTTTTTCCAAAGTGGCTGCACCAGTTTACATTCCCACCAACAGTGTAAGAGGGTTCCCCTTTCTCCGCAGCCTCTCCAACACTTGTTGTTTTCTGTCTGGTTAATTTTGGCCATTCTGACTGATGTAAGTTGGTATCTTAGAGTGGTTTTGATTTGAATTTCCCTGATAGCTAGTGACGCTGAACATTTTTTCATGTGTCTGTTAGCCGTTTGTATATCTTCTACGGAGAAGTGCCTCTTCATGTCTCTTGCCCATTTTTTGATGTGTTCATCTTCTTTTTGGGTGTTGAGTTTCAGTAGTTCTTTATAGATCTTGGATACCAGCCCTTTGTCTGTAGTGTCATTTGCAAATATCTTCTCCCATTCTGTGGGTTGCCTCTTTGTTTTGTTGATTGTTTCCTTTGCTGTACAGAAGTTTTTATTTTGATGAAGTCCCAGAGGTTCATTTTCCCTTTTGTCTCCATTGCCTTTGGAGACGTGTCTTGAAAGAAGTTGCTGTGGCAAATGTCAAAGAGGTTACTGCCTATGTTCTCTTCCAGGATTTTGATGGATTCCTGCCTCACATTGAGGTCTTTCATCCATTTCGAGTTTGTCTTTGTGTGTGGTGTAAGAGAATGGTCTAGTTTCATTCTTCTATATGTAGCTGTCCAATTTTCCCAGCACCATTTATTGAAGAGACTGTCCTTTTCCCACTGGATATTTTTTCCTGCTTTGTCAAAGATGATTTGACCATAGATTTGTGGGTCCATATGTGGACTCTCCACTCTGTTCCATTGGTCTATTTCTCTGTTTTTGTGCCAGTACCATGCTGTCTTGGTAATCACAGCTTTGTAATAAAGCCTGAAGTCAGGCAATGAGATGCCCCCAGCTTTGCTTTTCTTCTTCAGCAATTCCTTAGCGATTCGGGGTCTATTTTGGTTCCATATAAATTTTAGGATTGTTTGTTCTAACGTTTTGAAGAATGTTGGTGGAATTTTGATCAG
>PITA01011914.1:0-64471 GCA_004023965.1 Spilogale gracilis
TGCCCAAGCCACCGGAAAACTCTGGTGGAGGTACCTGTGAATGTGAATGAAAGCCCAGAGGGGCTTTCCCTACCTAGAATCTGGAAAGCCACATACCCTGTGGGTCAGGGCAATATGTCCTTTGTGTACTTATCCAAGACATATAGTTCCATTCAATCCTCCTCCTGGTAATCATATCTCTGTATCTCTTATCTGTATTTATTGATCCCTGTGCCTCAATGGTCTCAACTTCTGTGAGTTTAAGCAATCACTCTGTGCACTGCAGTAACAATACTAATCCTGTCTCTAGGGCGGGTGCAAAAGCAGTTAAAGATTTAACTGCACCACCCAACTTCCTCACTTTTGAATAATAAAAGACTGGGGCCCCTGTCAGTCAACAGAGACTGAGAGACAAAGGCAGAGAGCCTATGAGGAGGCAGCAAGAGAGCCTTAGAGGAGAGAGCAAGAGAGCTGGCAAACAGCAAGAGAGCCAGCAAAGAGAGACAGAAGCAATGCGAGGAGAGAGCAAGAAGCAAAGAGAGACAGAAGAAGAGAGAGAAGTAGAGCAAGAGGGCCAAAGCCAGAGCTAGAGAGCTAGAGCTAGAGAGCCAATGCTAAAAAGCCAGAGTGTGCGCCTGAGCCTGCTTCATAGGTCTCTCCTGACTGACCCCAGGTCTGTCAGCTTGCATTAGATTTCCATGTCCTTGTCATTATTTCGCCCACCAGACCTCCCTTGGTTTCGGGACCCACATCTCTGCCGAGGCTGGCTCCCCTGCGGTGACACTATATTAGGAACATTTTGTATTCAGTTTCAACAACACGAATATTACTGTTTTCAACTGGATTTTATGGTCTAGAAACTCCCCCTCAAAATTCACTAAATACATGTTTTAAATGTCCCTAGGGGGAAAAAGCATCAGGTATAATTAAGACCTCCAAATAATATATATTTTCATAAAAGCAATCTTTCTGAAGAGTCTTCTTTAGTTCCCCAAAACCATTATGGATGCCAGTGGCAAACAGTGTTTAGGAAGAAATTTACTATATATGTGTGGAGGAACTGTTGTGGCTATGCCTGCATAAATGGCAGAGTTTGGGCAAAGCACAAATATGAAAGAATTCTGGACTTAGATCTAATCCTTACTACCACAATTCCCCAAGGCCCTTGGGGTTCACTGAACTCTAGTAGAGTTTCACTGTGCAGTATGCAGCAGCTAGTGGCTGAGTTATAAGGGAGAATTAGAGAAAATAATGTAACCAGAAGTCTTTGAATCTGAATGGCAATATTCTAATTTTTTGCCATAGATGAGCAATTCTGAAAGGTATTAATTAGAAAAAATGTGAATATAATTGTAGTACTCACTGTAAGACTGTCGTTACAGACATTGTTCACCATATTTTATCACATCTTATTTATGAAGAACAAAAAGAAAAAAATCCCTACTATTATTCTGTTGTCCCATTATATTAAAAAATTAGATCTATTGAACAATGGATAATGTATATCTTTCAGGGACGGTGTGTGATCTGCCCCTCCCGCCATGCCCAAGCCATCAGGAAACTTTGGTGGAGGTACCTATGAATGTGGGTGAAAGGCCCTCCAGGCTTTCCCTGCCTAGAATCCAGAAAGCCACATACCCTGTGGACTGGGGCCATATGTCCTTTGTGTGCTTATCCAAGATATATAGTTCCATTTAATCCTCCTCCTGGCAATCATATCTCTGTATCTCTTACTGTATTCCTTGAACCCTCTGCCTCAATGGTCCCAACTTCTATGAGTTTAAGCAACCACTCTGTACCCTGCAGTAACTATACTAATCCTGTCTCTAGGGCGGGTGCAAAAGCAGTTAAAGATTTAACTGCACCACCCAACTTCCTCACTTTTGAATAATAAAAGACTGGGGCCCTTGTCAGTCAAGAGAGACTGAGACAAAGGCAGAGCCAGAGAAAAAGGCAGAGAGCCTGTGAGGAGAGAGCAAGAGAGCCTGAAAAGAGAGACAGAAGCAAAGCGAGAAGCAAGAAGCAAAGAGAGACAGAAACAGAGAAGCAAAGAAAGCAGCAGAAAGAGAAGCAGACAGAGAGCAAGAGAGACAGAAGAGAGAGAAGTAGAGCAAGAGGGCCAAAGCCAGAGCTAGAGAGCCAATGCGTGAGCCTGAGCCTGCTTCATAGGTCTCTCTTGACTGACCTCAGGTCTGTCAGTTTGCATCAGATTTCCGTGTCCCTGTCATTATTTCGTCTGCCAGACATCCCATGGTTCGGGACCCACATCTCTGCCAAGGCTGGTCTGCCGGCAATGACATATATCTTATATTTTCTTTCCTTTCTAGAACTTTAACCCCACATTTCTAAGTTTTTTACTAATATCACCTCTGGCTTCATCATGTTTTCTACTTTTATTTTCAGTTTATTCTATTTTTACTGATTTTTTTTAGTGATATTTTTTTTTCCTTTACCTTATTTTCAATATCAGCCTCAGACCCAAGCACATGTGTCCTATGTCTTGCTTTTTAAAGAGCTCCATTGGGATCATCTCTTCTGTTCAAAAGGAGAAATCCACAGAAAAAAAGGAATATGAACATCCATGGCTCACATATGCCTTTTAAGTGACTTTCCAAGTATCCAAACTATAGGATTTCCTCTCCAGATGATCTCAAATCCATTTTCAGGGCCTGTGCAGACTTTACCCTGAGTTCACCTTGTGGGATATACACATTTTCCAATGTTTGTACCATTAGACCCAAGGGACTGACAAGGAGCATCCTTGCAGAGGGCTGGACAGAGACTCGATATGAGATTTGGGGTGTTCACCAAATATGTGTGAAGCCCCTGTTGGTGCAGAATAGAGCCACAAGAAGAAACAGAAGATTGTTGGCTGAGAGTCTGATGTCTGGTTTTCTTCATGCTGCTATATTTAGAGGCTGAACAAAATTTAGTTCCTAACTTTTAAACATTAATGCGTATGTATATCAGCGTCCATTTGTACATTTCTTCTAGTTTCCACAAATGTTAGGGAGAAGTGTGTCTACCATTACCTGTATATCTTTGTAACCATTCTTACACCTGTATAGAATAAGTACATTTATAAACAGCTGAGATCACAAAGTTACTCTAATAAATACTTAGACTCTTTTAGGAATAAAACTTGTGGATTGCTTACCAAGTGATCCTCCATAAATCAATCTTATTTTTCAGTTATTCATTTCTCAGTAATTATCTATCTATCTCCAAGAAAAGAATTGTTACAAATCTATTTATGTATATATTTTTGTATCCATTTATATAACTATATAGTTATCACCCTTTTTAAAGATTTTATTTATTTATTTGACAGAGAGAGATCACAAGTAGGCAGAAAGGCAGGCAGAGAGAGAGAAGGAAGCAGGCTCCCTGCTGAGCAGAGAGCCCGATGCGGGCCTCGATCCCAGGACCCTGAGATCATGACCTGAGAGGAAGGCAGAGGCTTTAACCCACTGAGCCACCCAGGCGCCCTAGTTATCACCTTTTATCATAAATTTATCAATAAAGTGGTAAGTTAATAAATGACACAAAATAACTTCCTTATCCTCTTAAGATTTCTATGTTTAGAATATTGCTTTATTAATATTTCCCTTATAAAGTTCTGAGTTACACCTGCGTTTTCTTTTTTAACTCAGTAAAGCTGGAGAATCCATCATGTAGAAGTCGGCATAGGGAGGCTGTGAAGTGCTCAAGCAATGTTGGCAAGTCCTGTATCTCTCCCTGATGCTTGAAAGAGATGTTTGTAGGATTTGTGTGCCTTCGGATCTTAGAGCCATACCAGCTTTTGAGATCCATATTTTTTTTAACAGAAAGAAATTGATGGGAAATTTTAAAACTCGCTCTTTCTCAGCTGGAAATGAAGTGGCCAAACACAGAATTTAGTGGTTAAATGACCTCTTGCCTTCAGCAAAGGGCTACACTTTGACAGTGCATTTCTCTGGGGTTGTAATATTGCAACCATTGGCAATTTAATACTGTGGGGGTCACTGTGTTCACTAGTTTAAATAGGTTTTCATATTTTGTAGAGAAGACCTTTTTCAGAGCCATTGTTTATTTCTAACCTGAAAATATGTTTTTTATCATGGAAGGTGGCATTTTTTATGTGTTGTCTCTTCATGTGTTATAACTATTCTGCTGATCCAGAATAGTTTCATAAAATACACATAGATTTCCAAATTAATATCCAAAATCTATTTTACAAACTATATATTTTCTTTAGTGTTCTTATTTTTGCCTGACATTTAATAACCTATCTGAAATGAGGAATTTTTCAAAACCAGATATGCTCTAAAAAAAACGTAAGCATAGATTAGTGAAAGACTGTTAAGCTTTTACCTGGAAAGGATACTAGTTTTAAACTGTTGTTGTTGTTGTTGTTGTTGTTCTTCTTCTTCTTCTTCTTCTTCTTCTTCTTTTTTCTGTAAGAGTTCTTTGCAAACAAAAAACAGAGAAAAATGTATACAGATTATGCCTTATTTCACCATTTAAAATCATGCCAGAGGGCTCCCGGTGGTTCAGTCATTGAGCATCTGCCTTCAGCTTAGGTCATGATCCTGGAGGGATTGAGCCCCACATTGGTTCCCGGGCTCGAGTGGGAAGCCTGCTTCTCCCTCCCCCTGCTTGTGTTCCCTCTGTAGCTGTGTTTCTCTCTGTCAAATAAGTAAATAAAATCCCAAAGAAACATACCAGAAAATACACAGTATATAACCATTTATTAAAAGTAAGTATAAAATATTTTATAAATATAATATATGAGAAATCAGAAGTCACTAATGATTTTAAAATATTCAATGATTTAGTCCTTAATTTTCTGCTGCTAAAAGATTATAATGCTAAGCTATGCTTCACTAGATAAATCTTCTTGATTTGAATACTAATAAATTGAAAGATTGAAGATCTTTCTTTGACTTGAATGATCAGAGATCATCCAGTATAAGATTTTTTATACAAATGAAGAGGATGTATTCATATAATTGACATACATTTAAAATACTTTACAAGTGTATATGTGCCTATTAATATATATGTGTATATATATAAATATACTATGTATAATATGTATGGAAACATACATATAAGCATATATACATATAGAGTAGTGAAGTCATTAGGTCTCACTGTTGAACAAAATTAGGAAGTAAGGAATACTATTTGTTATTTAACATTTCAGTGCTTCTCTCACTGTTATTAGTCCTTTCCCACATATTTTATAACTCTATATTAGTTATATTTCTATATTATATTATTGATTTATGGATATGTATATATAACACATGTACATGTATATATATTCTTACTATATATTTAAATTAAAATGTATATTTAAATAAAATATAAATATAGCTATAAAGATGTGGATAAGATTTGGAAAAGAGTTGTAAGAAAATTTAGCAGAATTCTTAGATAATATTGTTAATTTTAGAGATGATCATAAATTCTACATTGAATATCATCACGTATCTTTTGTGAAGTTCAAATATTACATTCACCAAATGGACAAACTCAGGACATAATAGCTTATATAAAAAATTATTATCTCTTAACTGAAAGGATATTTAAAGTTCATATATAATGAATTATGCTACAGCAAGTTCAAAACAGAATTATTATCAAACAGAGGTTACTATATAGGACAAGTTTAGATATTAAACAAATATTGAATTTATAAAAGAAAGATCTTCAGAATACTGCTTTCACTCTCAATGGAAGCTAGCAAAAAAAAAGAAAAAAAATCTGGTTAAATTTCCTGTCTGCCTCTGATAATGTATCTCAAATTATTAGATCATGAGAAGAAAAAACAAATGTGTTTTGAAACAAGGGCTTTACAGTATTATGAATCACTTTCTTCTGTTATGATTTAGTCTTAATATAATAAAAGATTTTCAAGACTCAAATCTTGAACAACATTTTTTACAAATATTGCTAGCACAAAATAAACCTAGAGTCATTTCCAGCTAAAACTGAAATATTATTTTTTTATAAAATTTACTTATTTACTTATTTATAAATTTACTTCTCTTATAGTTTTCCTTCAGGTATACTTTAAAGTAATATTTGGTGGTATATAACATATAGAGTAAAGAGTAAAACAAAGAAGCATATTAAATGATTTGAAGAATAGAGTAATATAAAATGAGTATGTAAAATGGTTACAAACTTGCCAAGGATAAACTTCAATGTAGTCCTTAGTTTTCTAGCAGCAAGACAGAAATGAGAAACCTGGATGTGTAGCAATATGCAGAGTCCATAAGTTCAAAACAAATCTACTTGCTCAGAAATAGAAGCAATCCTAAAAAAAAGAAAGGAAGAAAGAACTTTCTTCAAAGAAAATATCCCTTATTGAATCCTACCTATAAATAACATGAATGGTTGTTTATTTTAATGACAATGGATATACACAAATGCATAATTCAGTAACTGTGATTATTTGGGGAGGAATCAGAAAAATATGGCATGATGCAATTACTCACTTTTATGAATGTCTGAACTGTTAAACAGTAGATTTCAGATTATGTGGAAAAACTGATAAACAGAACAGCCTTAAAAGAACACTCCACAAATTGTCTTCTCTCAGAAGGGTTTTTGATAGATATCAGGCAGAAGGGAATTTGAGATTGTATTCCCTGGCAAGTAATTGGAATAAAGCAATTCTATGCTGCCAGATAAATATTGACCTATATGTGCTAACAGAAAGTGAAGCTTGGAATAGAGTTGACCTTCTCTTGTGGAAATTGAATCCTCTAGCCAGGATGTGTCCCTGAATGAAAGACTATCTGACACTGGTTTGGTGGCTACTTCAATGAATGCCTGCAGGCAGCGTAAAGATCTCTTGAGCATAGTTTCTAATCTACCATGTTGTACAGATGGATGGCAGACCCAAGTGTTCAAAACACTTTAATATATAGCATACTCACATCTTTTTTAACTAGGTTAGTTTTAAGTCAAGAGCAATTATATAGCTACCTCAGCCATTAATAATAAAATAAAATGAAAGTGCCCACAGAACATTTGACATTGAAAAATCTTTCTTCTTTTAATATACCTTTTTTATCTAATGTAAAAAGTTACACACACAACATCAAAAATAGGTACAAATCTACGTGCCATATGGGACAATTCTATGGAAATAAAGACGTAATAATCTAAAAAAATATTCAGTAGAAAATTTACATTTATAGCACCTTATTTTCTGTCCTACTCAGTTGTAATGATAAAATGAGTACACCAAGTGTTTGCTAAGCCTATTTCTTTAGTCATCAAAATATTTCATATGAATATCAGATATTTATGTTTTCTCTATTTTTAATTTAATACTATCATCATTTAAGAAATTTTCTTTAAAGTTGATATTAGAGAATATCCTTTTATCACACAGGATACATCCATTACCTATCTGCAGCAGATTAAATGAATCAAATTTTTCCTGTAGTAACAGGATGAAGAGTTTGAGTGAGAATCATTCAGCAATGATGAAATGGGAGAATGGGAGAGAATCATAGCTTATACAACTTATGTTAAATTCAAAATATTAATTTGACTTGGAAATATTGCTTCTAAATTCATACAGACTAAAATAATCACAAAATACAAATATATAGATCTCATTAACTGAAAAGAAACATCAAAAAAGCCTCTAAGAATATAAAATATCTGTATTAGTTTGGGATGCCCGAACAGAATAATATAGTCGGGGTGGCTATATATATATATTGGATATATATATATCCAATATATATATATTATTAGTTGTATAGGCTAGAAAGCCAAAGATAAAGGTGCTTACTGATTGGTTCTTGTTAAGAACTCTCTTACAAATGGCTGCCTTCTTCCTGTATCCTCACCTAGTGGAGAGGAGGAGAGAGAAAGAGAAAGAAAGACAGGTGAAGGAAGGAAGGAAGGAAGGAAGGAAGGAAGGAAGGAAGGAAGGAAAGAAGGAAGGAAGGAAAGAAGGGGGGAGGGAGGAAGGAAGGCATGGATATGGATGGAGGAGGAGGGGGGAAGAGGGAGGGAGGGAGGAAAGAAGGAGAATGGAAGAGAGGGAAGAAGGGAGGGAGTGAGGAAGGGAAAGAAAGAGAGTCCTTTGGTTTCTTCTTAAAGGTCACCAATGCATCCTGAGGGCACCACCCTCATGACCTCTTCTAAACCTAATGACCTTCCCAAAGTTGACCTCTTGATAAAAATACATCAGTATTGGGCACCTGGGTGGCTCAATTGGTTAAACAACTGCCTTCGGCTCGGGTCATGATCCTGGAGACCCAGGATCCAGTCCCATAATGGGATTCCTGCTCGGCGGGAAGCCTGCTTCTCCCTCTCACTCCCCCTGCTTGTGTTCCCTCTCAGGCTGTGTTTCTTTCTGTCAAATAAATAAATAAATAAAAATCCTTTAAAAAAATTGGGATTTAAAGTTTAAACATAGGGATTTGGGGGAATACAAGCATTCAGTCCATAGGAATATAGAAACAGCATCTTTTAATTTATGACATTTGTAGGGTACTCAGCACCTAAAGAATGTACATTAAATTGAAGTACACATGGAACAGTCATTGAAAAAACTCAGGTTCTCCTTTCCTAAATTGGAACAAAACAAAACAAAACAAAACAAACAAAGTAGCTCTCCCCTACTGGGTTTCCCTGCTGTGTGCCTCCTTTACCTTAACTCACAACACTTCATTTCTGGTCACTGAATGTGTTGAGGTGTGTCCCCAGACTAAATGATTCTCTATGATATAGCTGGGTGTCTTATAATTTAACTCAATTCTAACACTACTTACTTTCAGATAGAGTCAGATCCTACAGATTAAGGGCTCCGTCACACAAGACTATTCCTCACCACATTTCAGAGGCCAACTCCAAAAGTAGGTCCCTAGGTTGCCCACAATGTCTGTTCAATTCAGGTTTAAATTGGTAGTTCCCACCAGACCCTCTTTAAGTTCTATTAAATTTGCTAAAGCAGCTCACACAACTCACGGAAACATTTGTTTACATTTATCAGTTTTCTTGTTCTGTATTATTATTTTTAATTTTTATAATTTTTCATTTTATTTTACACTTATAACTGGCAGTAAGAGTTTTTAATATTTTGGCAGAATTTAAAGATCATGGGACAATCATTTTCCCATTGATTATTAAATTCATTATTTTTTTTTTAAGTAGACTCCATACCAAGCAAGGAGCCCAATGGGGTACCTGACCTCACAACCCTGAGATCAAGACCTGATCTAAGATCAAGAGTCAGACACTTGGGGGCACCTGGGTGGCTCAGTTGGTTAAGCTACTGCCTTCAGCTCAGGTCATGATCCCGGAGACCCAGGATCGAGCCCCACATTGGGCTCCTTGCTTGGCGGGAAGCCTGCTTCTCCCTCTCTCACTCCTCCTGCTTGTGTTCCCTTCTGGCTGTGTTTCTCTCTGTCAAATAAATAAAAATCTTTAGATTAAAAAAAAAAAAAAGAGTCAGACACTTGGGGCACCTGGGTGGCTCAGTCGCTTAGGTGTCTGCCTTCAGCTCAGGTCATGATCTCAGGGTCCTGGGATCAACAGGCTCCCTGCTCAGCAGAGAATCTGCTTCTCCTTCTCCCTCTGCCCTTTCTCCTCACCCTGCTCCATCTCTCTTAAATAAACCAATAAAATATTGAAAACAAAAGTGAGGCAGATGCTTAATTGACTGAGCCACCCAGGCACCCCTCTCTACCAATTATTAAGATCACTCTGAGTGGCCATTTTTATGGTCTGACACTGCTGTACAAGGCAAGGACTGCTTATAGCCGGGAACAAACTACTACAGGGAAAATTAATTTTTACAAAACTAGGTGGTTGAGTGTTTAACTATTTTGGAAATAATCTACATGTCTAAGTGCCAAAATATTTCTTCTTCCTACTTACCCTCAAAAAAAAATTTTAAGATTGTAAACCTTTCATTGTTTAGACCATACATCATTGGTGAAAATTTGTTCTTGATGGCAAAAATCTTAATATTTCTATGTTATATCTAACATATCTATTTTCCCTCAAGGAAAATCCAGCACCTGTTAAATTTTTTAAAATATTTAAAGAATAAATTATACTGATTTTACATGACTGAGCAGATAAATAAGGTATTTTTCCCTATTTATATGTGAAGCCAGCATAATTTTGATATCAAAAATTGACAGGCTATTCCAAGAAACTAAAATTTGAAACAAGTAGTCAAATAAAAAATATCAGCAATCCAAATATAATAATATACAAAAATCATACTACAAAAGGAGCAACTGATATTGTAAGGGTCGACCGCCCAAGAGGGCAGTCAGTTGGGAGCCTTGGAACGCCA
The DNA here is from genome assembly GCA_004023965.1 of Spilogale gracilis. NCBI lineage: Eukaryota > Metazoa > Chordata > Mammalia > Carnivora > Mephitidae > Spilogale > Spilogale gracilis. Next base: position 10,304 of record PITA01011914.1, read on the forward strand.
CACCTGTCAAGGAAGACTCTGAGAGACCTGTTCCATGCAAAAGCAAAGGATTTATTCAAGCATGCTCGGGCTCACAGCCTGACCCCAAACCAGTCAGCGGCTGAGAGCCCCGATTTCTTTCGGGGGTGGCCTTATATAGAACTACATTGTCCGTTACAGCAAAGCCTGCGCATCGACAGGCAATTACTTTGTAACAAATCATACATTTTATCAATCATCGCAAGCTGCGTTTGTACATTTTCCAGGAAGAAAGCTTTTGACAGGTGGCTAAGGGTGGCAGTCTCGGTTGGAAGCTTTTGACAGTTTGCCAAGGGTGGCGGTTCCGGTTGGGTCCCTACCTTCAGACAATGGAGTTTGGGTTGGTTTAGACAGGTTGCCAAGGGTGGCGGTTTCGGTTGGGTTCCTACCTTTAGACAATGGAGTTTGTGGCTTGGTTTTAACATCCGGGAGGGTGGGGGCCTTTGCAGCAGCCTTTCAATATGAAGAAATTTGAGATGTATTTCCAGCTTTACAGTCACCACATTAACAGCAACAAAGTAGGGGGTGAAGGTGTACAGTTTAGGTATACAGGTAAGGAAAAATCATTTGATAAAGTTTAACAGGCATTCATGATTTAAAGAAAACCTTTAGGTAAAGAAGGAATAGAGGAGTAGTGTCCTAATCCTATAAAGGGTCATCTATCAAGTAGCCTATAGCAACATCACAGTTAATAATAAAATATTGAAGCCTGTCTCCCAAGTGGTCCTGATAGAGGGGCAATGAGAGAGTGAACTGGGATGAGCTGAGCATCAGGGACCAGGGGCTGCTCAGAGAACTGTAGAATCAGGCCAAGATGCTGCCAGTCACTCTTCCCAGATGGAGCCCATCTCCCAGAATCTTGTGAATGCTACAGGATCAGGGAAGGCAAGAGAGTTTTGGGATGCTGAGGCCCTTCATCTTTCCCCAGATGCCTCTGTAAGGAATCTGGATCACAGCACCCAATGTTCATAGATGCCTCACTCCCCATCCAACACTAAAAACCCAATTTAAATTTATTCAAGAAATCAGGGTGAGTTTACAATTTTCAAATGAACACATTGACAACAATAAGAACAACAGGCACCAAGAAGACTGTAGAACTTGACTGTTAAGAGGAAGAAAAGTAGTGTATGTGCTATTTTTATTTAATCATAGAAAATTCACTTGTATAAAAATGTTTCCACTTTGAGGAAACTAGAATATTAAACAGCTGGGTAACAAAACTGTTAAAAGATAAATTTTTCTTTAAGCAGAGACAAGTTTTAAGTTGCTACTTTATTTATTTATCTATCTATCTATCTATCTATCTATCTATCTATCTATCTAAACTTGAAATAATCAGTAACAGATTGTTAGCTTTTTTCATCCCTCCACCAAAGGAATAATACCTCTGACAATTCCCCAATTATCTTTAAGGATGTTTTCATTATTTAAATCAACCATAAGTTTGAAAGATGGCTAACTTGAAGTCTTAAATACAAAATTAATTCCTTTGTCCCTAGCACAGGCTTTTAGGATAAGATAAATCTCAAATTTTAGGAGATGAACTCCTTTCAGAGGATTGATTTTTTTTTTCTTCATCAGTATACAGGTATAATGCAGTGGAATATTTTTATTTCAGAAAAAATTATATATTAAGACACACAGTATGACAATAATTCCCTACATTTCTTTCTACTATGTAAATTCATTTTTTTTTAAGATTTTATTTATTTTGACAGAGAGAAACACAGCCAGAGGGGGAACACAAGCAGGGGGAGTGAGAGAGGGAGAAGCAGGCTTCCCGCCAAGCAGGGAGCCCGATGTGGGACTCGATCCCAGGTCTCTAGGATCATGTCTTGAGCTGAAGGCAGTTGCTTAAGCAACTGAGCCACCCAGGCACCCCTCTACTATGTAAATTCTAAAGCTCCTCTTAATCTTATATATTTTTTAAAGTGTGAGGAAAAAAAGTGAAAGACCGAAGCATCCAGTGATATGGAAAATGCACAGCAAATGTCAGAACCACAATCTCATTCCAGAATAAGACTGACATACTCTCTATTACCACATAGCCATGTCTCTTCCCAATTGTATTAGAGAACTTAGTCAATGTAATAAAGAAATAATAAGAAATATAAATTATTGGAAACAAATATTCATCATGATTTTCAGGGGAGATAACTGTATTTAGAAGACCCAAGGGATCCCTGGGTGGCTCATTGGATTAAGCATCTGCCTTTGGCTCAAGTGGTGATGATCAAGTCCTGAATCAGGCTCTTTGCTCAGTGCAGAGCCTCCTTCTCCCTCTGCTTGCTGCTCTCCCTGCTCGTGCTTTCTCTCTCTCTTTCTCTCTCTAACAAATAAATATATAATATCATAAAAAATAAAAAAAGAAGACCCAAGAATCTTCAGAAGAACTCTTGCAATTGATAAGAGAATTTAGCATGCTGCAAAATTGATATGCAAACACTAATTGTTTGTCCACATGAAAGTAGTAAACAGAAAAGAAAAATGTTACAAATAATACCATTCACAATGTTATTCAAATTAAATAAATGTAGCACTGTTAGACATCAACACACATACACATGCACAAACAAAATTGTGGAGAGAAGTATAAGAACTGTATAAATTAGGGAATATACTGTGTTTAGGTATTGGAAGACTCAATAGTCTAAGTATGTTAATTGTTGCTCTATTTATACTAGGCAGAGAGTAAGTGCAATCATCATCTAGCAGATGTATATGGATGTCTACTTGTGTATGTGTGTTAATTGGTGACCTGATTTTAAAATACTATATGTAGGGGCGCCTGGGTGGCTCAGTTGTTAAGTGTCTGCCTTCTGCTCAGTTCATAATCCTGGAGTCCCAGGATGAAGCCTTTGCATCAAGCCCTACATTCGGCTACCTGCTTAGTGGGGGGCCTGATTCTCCCTCTCTCACTCCTTCTACTTGTGTTCCCTCTTCGCTGTGTTTCTCTCTGTCAAATAAATAAATAACATCTTTAAAAAATAAATAAAATAAAATACTATATGTAAAAAATCTAAAAATAGGAAAACCACTTAAGGAAGAACAAATTTGGAAGAATAACATGATCAGCCATAAAAATCATTATGAGACTATTATAAATTTGGCAACACCCTGTAGGCATAAGGATAATAACAATGAAACAGAGCAGAGAGTTTAGAACTATCTCCTTCATATATGTTCACTGAATTTGTGACAGGTAACATTAAAATCTTCAGGCAAGGATAGATTTTTCAATAAATGGTATGAGATCTATTGGATACATAAATGAAGAAAAAAGTTAAACTTCACTTCTGTCTAAAGCCATATATAAAAATGATTTCAATATATACTGTATCTCTGAATGTGGAAAGTGAAAACTACAAAAAATAAAAAAGTACTATTATGAATTGGTATAAGATAAAATTTTGTAAAATGGGGCCCAAAATGCCTTGAATCATAATATAAAAGATTGACAGATTGGATTACATTAAATTAAGAATATTTATTAATCTAAAGGAATCGTCAGGACAGTGAAAATGGATGTATTAGTTAGAGGATGTGCATGTAATCAGCAAGGTTCTAGTATTTTAAGTAGGTACAGGACTTCTTCAAGTCCCAATAAAAAGACCAGCCAATAGGAAAATGTGAGAAAAAAAGAAAAGATGTGAATAAACACTTCACAGTAGGATTCAAATAACCAATAAGGAAATGGCAAGTTGCACATCTTTATTTGTATACCGGTTAAGCAAATTAAAGCCAAAGAGAAATGCTTCTACCAAAATGACTACTATTTCCAAAGATGGAAATTCACAGTTACTGCTGAAAAAGTACACAGGAGATGAGAGCCTATATTAGTAGAAACACCTCAGAAAACTCTTCAGCAACATATACTAAATTTGAGTACAGGTATACTCTAAGTTCTAGTCATTTTATTTTTAGAAACTCATTCAACAAAAATATGTATATATACATATGCATTTAAAGACAAAAGTACTAAAGACCATGAGATAATTATTTTTTTAAAAAAGGTTTTATTTATTGGACAGAAAGAAACATAACCAGAGAGGGAACATAAGCAGCGGCAGTGAGAGAAGCAAGCTTCCCACGGAGCAGGGAGCCTGGATACGGGGCTTGATCCCAGGACTCCGGGATCATGACCTGAGCTGAAGGCAGAGGTTTAACCACTGAGCCACCCAAGCATCCTGATTTCATTATTTTTAATAAATAAAACCTAGAAGAAACTAAATGCTTATCATTAGGTTTATAGATAAATTATTTGATAGCCAAACAATTGATATTCAGCAATAAAAAATGAGATAACGAAAAAGAATTTCACATCATAGAGTCGTACCAAAACTGCTAGATACATAAAACTATACACTGTATGACTCCATTTATATGAAGTAAAAAGGGCAAAAGTAATTTATGATAATAGAAGAATGCTTGTTACCCAGAATTAGGGTGGTGTTTAGAGAAATCTTCTAAAGTGTTTTTGTGGTTCTGGTAATACATCAATTTCTTTTTTAATCTAGGTAATAGTAACAATATATGTGTTTACTTTGTGACAATTCATCAGTCTTTACATATAAGATTTATGTACTTTTTAAAAGATTTATTTATTTTAGAGAGAGAGCATGACACACACTCTCGTGTGAGGAGGGGAAGGGCAGAGGGAAAGAATCTCAAGCAGATTTCCCCTTGACTCTGGCACCGGATTCAGGGCTCCATCTCATGACCCCGAGATCATGACCTGAGCTGAAATCAAGAGGGAGACACCCAAGTGACTGAGCCACCCAGGCACCCCAAGATTTATGTACTCCTTTTTTTTTTTTTTTTTAAAGATTTTTTATTTATCTGACAGAGAGAAACACAGCCAGAGAGGGAACACAGCAGGGGGGTGAGAGGGAGAAGCAGGCTTCCCACCGAGCAGGAAGCCTGATGTGGGCCTCGATCCCGGATCTCCGGGATCATGCCTGAGCCAAAGGCAGTCGCTCAACCAACTGAGCCACCCAGGTGCCCAATTTATGTGCTTCTTAATGCATATTTTAGTTCAACTAAAAATTTACCCAAAACAAGAAAATGAAGAAACACATAACTAAATAACAACATACGTCCTCAAGTCAGGTTCTTCTACATATCCCTGAAGGACTATATCTGTTTCCTGTCTAGTACCCAAAGTAGTGGAAAAATACAATAAAAATCATAATTCTATTATACAATACTAATAATTTTAATCATTCCTATCTATGATGTAATGATTACATGATAACCATAAAGTATTGAAATAAAAGTTCAGTAAAATTAGGTGATATTTTGAGTGTATGATTAATCACATTATATGTGTATATGAAACAAAAGGTATGAATTCTTTTATTAAATTTCAGTTTTAAGTAAAAATGCTAATGTTAATGAAGTGAAACAAATCTTATTAAAATGTCCTTGAAATTGTCAGAAATACATATTGCTTTGTTCTCAATTGCAGGTGTGCTCAGATTCTCATAAACGGAATCATCCATCTCTAAGCAAACTAAAATTACCTTTGTTTTAATAATTATATATGTAATCAAACTTTGTGGATCTCTATTTGTTCATGTTAACAGAACTAGATATTTTATAGACAAGTAAATTTCTTGGAGAATTGAATGTATTTTGAAATGAAAAATTTCAATCATCCATGAAATTAAACAATGCTTTAGGAAAAACAAAATTTTTCGTTAAGGATTCTGTCCTCCCATCTTAGATTCTCTGCTTAAATTTTCATGTCAAAGTAAATAGTGTCCTATTCCAAAATAAACTCCTAGGAAGTTTTGTCTCATGCAGATTCCTGTTTTACTCTAACAGTCTTTACATGTGATAGCTGTTCTTGTGGTTTGATTCTTCTGATGGGACTTTGTTATTGCATAATTCTGCTTGTTTTCTTGATCTTGTTGGCCACCTAACACTCTGCTCCACGGTATATATCAAGAAATTTTTATAATTTATCAGGTGTTTAACTGTTTGTAGAAGGGAAAAAGAAAGAAAGGGAGGAAGGGAAGAATGGAGCAAGAGAAAGAAAAAGAAAGGAAGGAAGGGAGGAAGGAAGGAAGAGGAGGGAGGAAGAGAGGAAGAGAAAATGAAAGAGATTAGGAAGATCACTTTCCATCCTTGAGGAGAGTGGTGTAAAATGATAGTCATCTAGTTTCTTGTCTTCTGTCTTGCCCCCGGGGATGAAATACCATTCATTTGTCATTTTCTGACTTTTAGATTTTATTGCTGCAATTACTCTTTGTTTATTGGGTTTTTTTAAAGATTTTATTTATTTGAGAGAGAGTGAGAGAATGAGAGGGAGAGAGAGAAAGAGAGAGTGAGCACATGAGGGGGAAGGTCAGAGAGAGAAGCAGAACATCCGCTGAGCAGGGAGCCTGATGTGAGGCTCCATCCTGGGACTTCAGGATCACAACCCAAGCTGAAGGCAATTGGTTAACCGAATGAGCCATCAGTTGTTTTATTTAAGCATTTTCTTAATATTAATTATGAAGAAATCATGGAGGCTAAAATAACATAAGGTGGAAAATCGAGATAGAAATAGTTTGTAAGTTTTAATACAAAAAAAATTCTGATATGTGATAGAATAAAAATGGAACTCGGTCTGATCCTCCCTAGCTACTCATTAAATTTCCCTCAGTATTGTCTAGTAAGGATAAATTCACCCAATTCTTCTATAACCCAATTCTTTTATTCACCTTTTAAGCATGTGTCTGTGCTTCTAGATCCCACAAGAATTTACCTGTACTGTAGAACATATTAGGAAAGTTGTAAGTACAGATAATATCTCTTTACTTAGATAAAGTAGTAAGATAAAATATGTATCTTAGGAAGTTGTACATGGTCTTGTCTCAATCCTAAAATATCTTTCTTTGCATGAGAAAACTTGTATGATTAAAGCTAGATTAAGCAGGAATTTCTGAAAATTTCCATGAGGTAGAATTTTAAATATTCAAAGCATTCATGACATATCTGCAAACACTCATAACTCTGAAAAATAAATTTTATTAAGAATATCAAATAAATAAAATGTATATGCTGCTTTTGATCCAAAATATTCAGTCATAAATTAAAGTAATGCAAATATTTTGGTTCAATTTTAAGGAAGACTACATTGAAATTTGGGATTGCATCCCTAGGATTGGGGTAAGATTTCCTACCAGATTTTAGACAGAATTAGAATTATTAGATTTTTTTAAAGATTTTATTTATTATTTAACAGAGAGAAACACAGCCAGAGAGGGAACACAAGCAGGGGGAGTGAGAGAGGGAGAAGCAGGCTTCCTGCCAAGCTGGGACCCCGATGTGGGACGCGATCCCAGGTCTCCGGGATCATGACCTGAGCCGAAGGAAGTCGCCCAAGCAACTGAGCTACCCAAGCGCCCCAGAATTATTAGATTTTGTTGTGACTAAACATAAAGACATAAAATGGAATCATGTATGCAGTGCCGGGAAGAAAGTTGATCTGAGCAGATTCAGATTAAGAATGCATGGAAGTGATGTTCAGTCATTTAATAAGCAAAAGGATTAGCATATACATAAAATAAGAGGCAAAAAATAAAAAGGACAGGGGCACCCGGGTGACTTTTCCACCCATACTAAACCCGATGTCATTTTGCAATATTAGTCAGTTATACATTATTTTAACAATCTATGCCCATTAGGAAAAGTATTTAATGCAAAGGGCCACATATTAGAATTTCTTATGCCTTCCATTGACCAGTGTCTTATGTGTCTTGAACACTTAGTGATTTTAAAAAACGCTTCAATTGTTATTGGTGGCACCTGTATATGATTTTATGTGCTCTGAATAAATCCCATTTTACTAGTTTCCTATTTCTGCTCTAATAAGTTACAACAAGCTTCATAGTTTAAAACAGCACAAATTGATTACCTTAAAGTCCTGGAAGTCTAAAATGTCAAATAACTCTAACTGGGTTAAATTCCAGGTTTAGAAAGGGCTGTATTCCCTCTGGATGCTCCTATGAAAAATTCCATATTTTTATTTTCTAGATTTTAGGAGCCAATGCAATTTGTGGTTTGTGGTTCCATTCTTCCATATTCAAACCCAACAAAATTCAAACCCAGCAAAAAACAAAGATGAACTCTTCCACATGCTGCCACCTCCCCCCCCCCTCTCTCTCTCTCTCCCCCCAGTGTTTCATGTGCATTTATAAGGCTCATTGTGCTTACATTGGGACCACTTCAGAATAATCCCACAATTTCCAGATCAGCTGATTAACAACTATAACTCTATCTGCAACTTTAAATCCTTTTGTCATGTAACCTAATGTATTCACTTGTTCCAAACATTAAAAACACACAAAAAAGATGGGGCACCTGGGTGGCTCAGTTGGTTAAGCAACTGCCTTCGGCTCAGGTCATGATCCCGGAGACCTGGGATCGAGTCCCACATTGGGCTGCCTGCTCAGCGGGGAGCCTGCTTCTCCCTCTCTCACTCCCCCTGCTTGTGATCCCTCTCTGGCTGTGTTTCTCTCTATCAAATAAATAAATAAAATCTTAAAAACACACACACACACACAAAAAGATATGGACATCATTGTGGAGTGTAGGGTCATTATTCTGTCCATTATGCTTAGTTATATCTAAAGAAGAATTATTGGTAATAAAGTGTGAACGAGTAAGTGTCCAGCAAATAGTCACAGCGATAGTAATATTGAGGTGCTCAAAATATAAAACTTCAGGAATTACCAAATGAATATGTTAAATTTTATTTTACCCTGTAATGTACTACTTGCTGGAAGTTTATGCTTAATAAAAAAGTTGTACCATGTTATATTCATTATAAAGTATGGATTATAATATCTAAAATGGCAGTAAATATTAAATAATTATTAAATTATCTGTTTTTTATCAATTTTTCAATTTAGCTATGGACTAAAATAATTTAAATTATTGTTTTTCATGTTCAATCAGGAAGTAAAATTTAAGATTATCTATCCATCTATCTATCATCTATCTATCATGTATCTATCTGTTATCTATCCATCTATCTAAACTTTATCCACATACACATGCATACATACCTTAACATCTTTACCATCTCTGGATTAATCATGCATTCACACCAAATACAATAATTCCAAAATTTAATAAGACAGCATAGTTTAGTTCAATGTAAAAGAATTTATTTGAGAAACTATTTGTACCAGTTAAGCTCAAAAATAAAAACTGAATCTTCCACTTGTTCTATAGTTCAGGAATAGTAGTTAATAAAAACTTTGCAAGAATTAATGTGTAGTTTAGAGGAGACGTGTGAAGGAAATATGTCAAGTCATGTATCAAGGAAAGTCAAAGAAGTAGCAATGTCCAGGTCATAGAACCAGACTCTAAAAACTTCAGCCTAATATATCATTTTTCAGAAAATGATGCAGTTCTCAAAAATTTTTGAGAAAGCTCTCACTGAGTGTTTGTTGTAATAAGAAAATGGAAGGTACTCAAATAGTACCCTGAAAAGTGTTTGTAGAACTCAAGTACGTCCCCATATCTAGTAACGATTACTTCAGAGAATAACAGTGTTTTCTTTATCTAACTTTCCAATCCTGCAAGAGTTTTCTTCTTTAATGAAAAAAATGATACAAATTCTGGAAGGTGAAATTACTATAATCCCCTTGGGAATGCAGAAGTGACTTAAAAAGATAATGGTGACGGTGCTAAATACACAACAGACAATTCAAAGCATGGTTCTAGCATGGTTCTACTTTAGGCTTTGTGTAAAGTGCTAAGAACATAAGAGTGGTTGAGACAAAACTTCTTCACTGGGCATTGTTTCATTCTATCTCTCTCCCTTCTTTCCCTTGCCCCTATCCCTCTCCCTGTTTTTCTCCTTCTCATTCTTCTACTTCTCGGTCTCTCCCTGTCTTACTACTCCGGCTTCCATGCATAAAATTACTTCTTTCCAATGAGGAATAGGTGGGTAATTATGCATTTACGCAGGTAAGGTTATATTATGGGTAATATGAGTGCAAAGAGTGCCACAATTCAGAATCAGTATTATCCAGAAGTAGTGAGATAAGAAAGATGTTAAGTGACTGCAGAGTCTAGATATTGGGTTGCTTTATATTAATAGAGCTTATACTTCAAAAATATGACAAAACTGCTGTCTTAGAAAGATCACATTGGAATCAATTTAAAGAATGTGTTGAAATAGCAAGTTGAATATAGGGCTCCAGTAGCAACCTGGGTGATAAGATCATTAATTGAACAAAGAGTTAATAGGAAAACAATGAGCACCTTTTCTTAATTCTTGGCAATTAAACTGGTAAATTTCAACAATTCATTGGATGAGGAGAAGAAGGAGCCAATAATTAATTTAAGTTCTCTAACTTGGGAAGTTTTATGGGTTGTGATGTCATTTAACAAGATTTAAACAATAGCAATAGCAAGTATGTGGTAATAGATACTGAATTGAGTTTTGTCGATAAAGTTCTTTAGGAGATGGAGGGACCTTTAACTCAAGTTTTCAATATGTGATTGGATCTAACATCTGTAAATGTTAACAAGGTTCTGGAATGGAGATATATGAACAAATACATCCTCACATTCACACAAAAACAATGACGCACAAATAAGAGAGATTAAAAAATGATGTTTCTATGTTGATGCAAAAAGTTGGGTAGAATTTTTTATTTATGTTTTATTTTTTTAAAGATTTTATGTATTTATTGGACAGAGAGAAACGCAGTTAGAGAGGGAACATAAGCAGAGGGAGTGAGAGAGGGAGAAGCAGGCTTCCCGCCAAGCGGGCAGCCTGATGTGGGGCTTGATCCCGGGTCTCTGGGATCATGACCTGAGCCAAAGGCAGATGCTTAACAACTGAGCCACCCAGGTGCCCTCGAATTTTTTAATATATAAAAGAATGTATAATCCATAGACTAATTTATAAAGCTAGATAAAAGGAAATTCAAACAGATAAACTGAGATTGGATGTAGATAAAATTAGGAACCTGTCATTTTTCCAGTAAGACAGGGGAAATGTTGGGCATGGTATTTAAACATATGCAATTTAAATATTTAAGGAATTTTCACATCATATTTTACTACTAGGTCAATAATGAGGATAAAGTTGTGAAGGTCATGGGTAAGATTTCAAAATATTTTGTAATGCTTCACAAAAGGGTACAGATTTGAATTTACCAAATTTGTTAAAACCACAATTCTATATCTACTGCTAATCAGAGAATTATAGTTTTATAAAGAAAGAAAAAAAAGAATTATGTAAAACCAGATTATTTTTTATAGACTCAACTTATTATTTTTATTTTTCAGACTCAACTTATTTAAACTGGTTTGTATCATCCCCTCCAATAGGTGTGTTTGTAGTCGCTCTTACCAAAGAGGCTTTGAGTCAGGCATATTACTTACTTTTGCCATGTTAGTGGCCCTGACATAATAGTGTGAAAAGCACTTGTGTGTAGTCTTCCATAACATGAGAAAAACATACCTGTGTAAGCTATCTTGGAGAAGAAAGATTTGAAAATGTGAAATAGAGATAACCACTCCAGCTGAACTCAGCCAGGATCAGTGTGGTCACAGATGATGACATTGGATATCTATCCTCCATGTAGCTGTTATATTATTGAGAAAAATGTGGATTAAATCTAAATTGGACTGTTGATAATACACATAAAAACACAAGAGTATTTTTTTTAGTTTGCAAATTTATATTCTTAGAATGAGGCTCAGAATCAGAACATCTATCAGGTTTTGTTTATATTAGCATAGTTTTGGCCCTTCTTATAAATCATATTAGCTAAATACAGAAGTATAAATTAGCTCTTCTTTCTTACTGCTCATTCAAGGTTTGTTTTTTTTTTTTTTTAGTTTTTGAGGTTTTGTCTAAATCATTTGTGTGTCTCATTACTGACTTTAAAAGTAATCCATTGTTTTGGCTTCCACTAACTGTCTTTGAGTTTTATTTTTGTTTTTAGTATTCTACAATCTAATGATAATGTCTCTAGTTAAGATTTCCTGGGAATTCATATTCTGAAAGGCATGCAGAGCTTCTTAAACCTGAAGATTAATGTTTCACCATTCTGAAAATGTCTCAGCCAATATTTTTTCAAATACATTTTCTACATTCTGTCTCTCTTATCCTTTGGAAATGGTGATGTTATGTACATCAGAACTTCCATAATACTCTGTATGTCTCTCACTTTCTTTTCTGTATTTTTTATCCATTTCTGGCTGTCTGTGGTTTGGTGTGGATGTTTTCTACTCATGTACTATCCAGGTCACTCATCTTCTTTCTGACTGTATTTAATTGATATGTTGAATTCTTAATTTTAATTATAATTTTAAAATATAATATTTCCACTTCATCTTTTTATTTATTTTTATATTTTAATGATGTTTTCCTTTTTGTCATCTGTTTTTTTAGATTATAAATCACTGTAATTTAAAGTTTTTGACATAATATCAAAATCTGAAATTGCCTTGGTTCTGTGCCTACTTCCCAATTTTTGTTTTTTTCTTCTTACTTTTTCTCATTAATTTCGTTTGTTGACTTTTGTACTGTGTACAAAAGCAAGGTTTAAGCTCTACATGACTATCACTTTCTAGAAAATAATTACCCCATTTTCTGGTGACAAACATTTTCTCCTTGACCAAACTTTAGTGAGAGTCTTCTGAGCTTTCCACTTGACTAGTCCCAACCTTGGGCTTTAATCTCTGTCCTTCTAGAGTCCAGTTTTAGCAAGAATCTTGTCAAATCCATTTAGCCATAATCCTCCCATACTTTATTATTCCCTTTAATTAATTTTCCATTCAATGATCCCTTCTTATTCTGTTTTTTTTGGCTAAAAATTCCCACATTTTCCTTATTGTATTCAGAACTCAATCTCTCTTTCATACTACAAAACCCCATTGTTGTCTGCAGTTTTTAACAAATGTCTGACATATATATATATATATTTTTAAATATATATTTAAAATTTAAAAATATACATATATTTTAACCCTGCTAGACACTGGAGAGTGGAGCCATTCGCTTTGGTCTAGTCATGGTTTGGAACATCTTAGAGAAGGGTTTCAGTCTCCATGGAGGCTGTTCTAAGTTTAGTTTGTCTGTAGTTTAGGGGTTTCTCTGTTTAGGCCTGTCAACTACATATCTAGAGTGCATACCATGGTCCCTATCGATTGAGTTCTTGAATTTCTTGAATTCCAATTTTTGTTTTCTAGTATAATAGGATTGTTCAAGATCTGCTTTTTATTTTTGACTCCATTTTCTATTTTCTGCTTGGCTTATTTGCCTTTTATCCTGTACAATATAAGAACTGTGATTTGAATGTGTTTTGAATGGAAAAGTAAGCAAAAAAATCTAGCACACATTTCTGACAGCATCTTTTCTTTTAGATTAGATCATTCTACTGGTTGTCATCAGAAATCTGAAGTCCAAATTCTCTCTTCCCTAACCCACAACTGAAATCTTCTGAACCGCTGCTTGTTTCTCAGTGTCTGAGACTCGCACACCTATGAATCAGCTAATGCAGTGTGTGGGGGGGGGAATGGGAGTGACCATACAAACCTCTTTCCCTCTCCGCCAAATCAGATGCTAAAATCCTGCCTCCTTGATTGTTCTTCCATGACTTTAAGCAACTGTTTCATGCATTTTATGCTGTTTATATAATCAGTTTGGAGGGTCGTTCTGATATAAGCTCATCTGTCATAACTATAAGTTGAAGTTGAAGAATTTTTTTTAAAACTAATGACCATTAACATTTACTCAGATCTTTACATAGCTGGCTCTTTCTCACCCATGAAATTTCAGCTCAAATATCATGTCCTCAAACTATTCCCTGACATTACTTTCAAAAATTGCCACTTGTTCCAGGTCTTTATTATATCATGTACCTTTATTTTATAACTGGTATCTTACCACTACATTAAATAAGTAAGTGTGTGTGTGTGTGTGTGTGTGTGTGTGTGTGCAGTTTATTTAATTCCACAATGAGTATCTTGAAACAGAGTGGAATTGTTTGCCCTGTCTTAATACTCTCTGTGTATATAATGATACACATAGAAAAAAGTAGTAAATATCTACTTGTAGATTAATAAAAGTATGAGTTAATGAATGAGTTATTGTGTTATTTTCAGTATATATATGATATATTTATTAAATTTATCCAAATCAAAATATTCATGAGTATACCAACTATCACTCTTAAACAAGCATTCTTTTTTTTTTTAATATTTTATTTATTTACTTGCCAGAGAGATCACAAGTAGGCAGAAAGGCAAGCAAAGAGAGAGGAGGAAGCAGGTTCCCTGCTGAGCAGAGAGCCTGATGTGGGCCTAGATCCCAGGACCCTGAGATCACGACCTGAGCTGAAGGCAGAGGCTTTAACCCACTGAGCCAACCAGGTGCCCTAAACAAGCACTCTAACTCCAGAGTCTAAGATGAACATCAAAGACAAATACAAAAGAGTAAATAATGGAGGAGATCTTGCCATACCACATTGTCGGGGATGGTGCATGATCCGCCCTTCCCTCCATGCCCAAGCCACCAGAAATTCTGCTGGAGGTACCTGTGAATGTGAATGAAAGCCCAGAGGGGCTTTCCGCACCAAGAATCCAAAAAGCCACTTACCCTGTGGGTCAGGGCAATATGTCCTTGGTGTGCTTATTCAAGACATAGTTCCATTTAACCCTCCTCCGGGTAATCATATCTCTGTATCTCTTATCTGTATTTCTTGATCCCTCTGCCTCAATGGTCTCAACTTCTGTGAGTTTAAGCAATCACTCTGTGCACTGCAGTAACAATACTAATCCTGTCTCTAGGGCGGGTGCAAAAGCAGTTAAAGATTTAACTGCACCACCCAACTTCCTCACTTGGGAATACTATAAAAGACTAGGACCCTTGACAGTCAAGAGAGAGAAAAAAGCCATGAGACAGAGAGAGACGGAGAGAAACTGAGAGACAGAGAGATAAAGGCAGAGGGCCTGCGAGGAAGCAGCAAGAGAGCCTTAGAGGAGAGAGCAGAAGAACTGGCAAACAGCAAAAGATCCTGCTTCGACAGACCTCCTGGCTCGGGTGTGTTTTTGGCCGCCGACACTCATCATCCTGCTCGACCCCACCTTTTTCCCCTGGCTGGACCAGGGGAGAAACCCCAAACCTCGTAGCCCAGGAAGGAGCTACACTACATAAGATATACTACAAAGGTATCATTGAAATCTTATGATTTTAAGAAAGCTAGAATTATAGATCATACAGATTGTTAGAACACAAAAGGAGAATTTACAATGTTTGGAATTTCAGCATGCATCAAAAGTGATGTCTCCGGATGCCTGGGTGGCTCAGTTAGTTAAACAACTGCCTTCTGCTCAGGTCCTGATCCTGGAGACCTGGGATCGAGCCCCACATTGGGCTCCCTGCTCAGCGGGAAGCCTGCTTCTCCCTCTCTCATTCCCCCTGCTTGTGTTCCCTCTAGCTGTGTTTCTCTCTGTCAAATAAATAAATAAAATCTTAAAAAAAAAAAAAAAAGATGATATCTCAAATTAGCAGACTGAGCAAATCAGATATGGATTAAACTTTGCTCGTCTGTGCAGGGTGCCTGGGTGGCTCAGTCATTGGGCATCTGCCTTCGGCTTGGATCTTGATCCCAGCGACCCAGGATTGAGCCTGCTTCTCCCTCTCCAGCTCCCCTGTGCTTGTGTGCCCTCTCTCACTATCTCTCCATCATAGATAAATAAAATCATTTAAAAAAAAAGGAAAGAAAAGAAAATTGTACATTCAGAAGAGTGTAGCTGAGTTCTCCTCTCCTATGAACTAATAATTGCCAGTTGAATTAAAAAGAAAAGCATGACCTTCTGGTCCTGAGATCAAGCTCAGTGTTGGCTTTCCCTGCAACGGAGAGTCTGCTCCTCTTTCTCTCCCTCTCCTTTTGCCCCTCCCCAACTTACACACGTGTTCTCTCTCTCTCTCTCTCTCTCTCTCTCAAATAGTAGTTTGTTTTAGAGAGAAGTAAAACCAAATTAACACAAACTCAAAAAACTTAAATGTAGAAGAAATGTTAGCAGAAATTTTTCTAATATAGCAAAAGCATTGTTAAGAGAAAATATTTCAAGATAGATTGTTTGGAATCATTTTAATCTCAACTAAATAAAAGTAAAAATTTTAATTCTTCAAAGGTGAGTGATAGGGGCACCTGGGTACTCAGTCAGTTAAGTGTCTGCCTTTAGTTCAGGTTATGATCTCTGAGTCTGGGATGGAGCCCCTCATTAGGCTCCCTGCTAAGTGAGGATCCTGCTTCTCCCTCTTCCCCTGCTGCTCCCCCTGCTTGTGTGTGTGCTCTCTTTCTCTCTCTCTAGGTAAATAAATAAAATCTAAAAAAAAAAAAAAAAAAGATGAGTGATAAATTTTTATCACATAATGATATGACTGGAGGAAGCAGTTAGAATTGTTTTAGAAGCTAATATCAGAACATCTCTGGTTTTTGTGACATTTTCCTTATGCCTCCTGCATCATAGTTATTAACTGCTGCAGGTGCAGATATCACAGTCTTACTCAAAGTCCCAGAAAACCAACTGAAGCCATCTAATTTTACCATCTTTAAAATGGGGAACAGAAAAAGAGAGAAAGTGTTTGGAAATGGTGGTGATAAACAGTCAGCAAGATCATTATGGGGGACACAAACCTGAAAGTTACAATAAAATATAGATAAGACACAGTAGACTAAGTTTTAAAATAATGACAAAATGAAGGGGCATGTGAAACCTACTTAAAAGAAAAATTGGAGGGGCCCCTGGGTGGCTCAGAGGGTTAAGCCTCTGCCTTCAGCTCAGGTCATGATCTCAGAGTCCTGGGATCAAGCCCCATATCAGGTTCTCTGCTCAGCAGGGAGTCTGCTTCCCACTCTCTCTCTGCCTGCCTCTCTGCCTACTTGTGATCTCTCTCTCTGTATCAAATAAATAAATAAAATCTTTAAAAGAAATTGGAAATAAGCAGAAATAAGAAAAAAGTTATTGTAAACCTATTTGATATAGAAAAAAACAAATAAAAGCTCTCCCAAATCTATAAACAGGAAATACATATAAAATCACTTTGAAGTGTCAATATAAAAAAAAAGATGTTTGTCATCATTCGTGAACAGAAAGTTGCAACTAAAATAAAATGAAACCTCACTTTTTCTCATAAGCTTGGCAAAAAATAACAAGAGTCCTGATAGACAATGGAAGACAATGAGAATTTTTATTGTGTGATTTGTATGGGAGTGTATAGTGGTATACATTAGAGAAAACTTTTACAAGTATTTATAAGTTATTAATACTTTATATAATTTTCCACTTAATCTCCCAATTCTACTTGCAGATATCTATAGAAGTAACAATAATAATAATAACCATCGTTAACTGGGTATTTACTCTGGACCAAAACTAATCTGAGGTATGTACTTCTACAAAGTTTTTAACTTTCAAAATGAAACCATGAAGTATTTACTAGCATTGCCTCATTTATGAATGAGAACACAGACACAGAGAGATTAAAGCAATTTGCCTATCACAGAGTCAATCAGTAGCAGATAGATTAGATTCAAGACATCTAGATTCTTCAGTATTTCATTACACTGACCCTTTAATGTAAAAAACAAAATGTCCATAATAGTGTATGTGCAAAGATATCCTTTTTGTATCTTTTAATGAAAAATCACAAACATTTCTGTATCTACTAATGTGAGAACAATTAATTATTGTTTATTTTACTCTAAAATATGGAGTTATTTTAAATAATTAGGAAAAAGAAAAGCAAGTGAGTATAGTATTTTGATATTCTGAGTTATAATTAGAAATGTGTATTTGGTCTTCCTCCCATTTCTGGTACAGTACTCCTAAAACTCTTGGAATTTCCTGAGGAGAACCAGTAGATTTTTCTGTTATGTTATGAGGTAGCTTTTGGACCAAAGGATGAGGGCCCCATTTTGCCAAGACACCCAACCATGGGATTACTGTGTTGGAACTTCCAGTCTTATCCCCTGATTTCTGGGGAGCAAAGATGGGCTAGAAATTGAATCATTTGCAAATGGCAATTAATCAGCCATGCCTGTGTAATGAAGCCTCCGTAAAAGGATGGGGGTTCAGAGAGCTACTGGTTTGGTGAAGTAATTTGGAAAAGACCTTGGAGAAAGCGGTACCCTTGAAGAAAGCATGGAAACTCCATGTTCCTTTTCCCACACCTTGCCCTATGCATCTCTTTCCTCTCGATGCTCTTGACTTATATATTTTAATAATGAACAAGTTATCTAATTAGTAAAATGTTCCTCTGACTTCTATAAGCTGCTTTAGCAAATAAATCAAATTCAATACAGGGCTCTGGGAACCTCCAGTCTATAGCCAGATGGATCAGAAGTAGTTAATTACCTGGGATTTTGACTGACCTATAAAGTAGGTGGGGCCAGTCGTGTGGGACTGAATCTTTAACCTGTGGATTCAGATGTGGGCTCTAAGTAGATACTGTCAGAATTAAATTGCATCTGACACTGCTGGTTGTCCAAGAATTGTTTGTTGGTGTGAGGCAGCCCCTCTGACCACCATCCCACCCAAAAGAGTATGATACCCAAAAGAGTATGATAACATAAATATTAAAAATATAAACACAGACAAACATGAGAAAAGGAAGTCACAAAACATTAAAAGTAATTGTTGTAGGGAAAAACTGAATTGATTAGATTTTCATGTTTTTTCCTAGTAATTCTGTTCTTTAATGAAGAGCTAATAGGGATTTTTGAATATAGAGCTTTGGTTATAATGTTATCTAGCCACTAAAAGATATTGAAATATAAATTCTTAAATATGGTGGAAAAAGAGGATTACAGCTAAGATGTGAGAGGGGAAGGAGTGGTGGAGGTAGGGGGATGACTAGTGTTTATTTTATAATTACATTATTTTTAAGCACTTTTGCATTGTTTAATAATATTAAAAATAATACTTGTACAGAAATGTGAATGTACTTAATGTTATGAAACTGTGCTTATAAAATAATTAAAATGTTAATATTTTACATTATGCATATTACTCCCTAAAAGCAGAAATTGATAAAATAAGAAATAGAGATGAAATTATCAAAATGAAAGCTAATTTAGATAAAAACAGAAACACTTGGAGGAAACCTAATGAAGAGAATAGCCCATGAGGATTATAAATGTCAAAGTGGGGGTGTTTTAATTTGCAATGTCTACATCTGTTGTTCTACCCTCTGTCATTTCTGAGCTGTATGGAGTACATTTGAAAATCTCAAAAGAACTGGAAAATATTAAAAAAAAAAAAAAAACCCTGGGAATATCACTTCACACTCATTGCCCATTAGAATGTGTACTATTACAGAACAAAGCAAAAAGAAAATAAGTATAAGCAAGGATATGGAGAAATTGACACTGCTGAACTGCTGGTCGGAATGTAAAATGGTTCAGCTGCTAAGGAAAACAGTATGGCAGTTCTCCCTCCACCAAGTTAAAAATAGAATCAATAAGTGATGGCAAGGATGTGGAAAAAGGGGAAGAAAGGGAGGCCTCTTATACTGTGGGTGGGAATGCAAACTGGTATACTCTGGAAAAATGATATGGAAGTTCCTCAGAAAGTTAAAAATAGAACCACCCTACTACCAAGTAACTGGACTACTAGACATTTATCCAAAGGATACAAAAATAGTGACTCAAAGGAGCAGCACCTACACCCCAATGTTTATAGCAGCAATATCCACAATAGCCAAAATATGGAAAGAACCCATACGTGCATTGACTGATGAATGAATAAATTGGGTGACTGAGTAGCTAAGTTGGCTAAGTGTCTGACCCCAGCTCAGGTCATGATTCCAGGGTCTTGGGCTCAAACTCTGTGTTTGGGTCCCTGCTCAGTGGGGTGTTTGCTTCTCATGCTGTCCCTCTGCCTGCTCATGCACACTCTGTCTTTTTCTCTCAAATAAATAAATAAACTCTTTTTTTTTAAACGTGATGATAGATAAATAGATAGATAGATAGATGATAGATAGATAGATGAAATAGAATATTACTCAACCATCAAAAAGAACGAAATCTTTACATTTGGAATGACATGGATAGAACATAAGTCTGTCCAAGAAAGACAAATACCAAATTATTTCACTCATATGTGGGATTTAAGAAACAAAACAGAGGACCATAGGGGAAGGGAAGGAAAAGTAAAATAAGATAAAAACAGGGAAGGAAGCAAGCCATAACAGACTTTTAATTGTAGGGAACAAACTGAGGGTTGCTGGAATGAACTGGGTGAAGAGATGAGGTAACTGGGTGATGGACATTATGGAGGGCACTTAAGGTGTTATATGTTATGAGCACTAGGTGTTATATGCAACTGATGAATCATTAAATAATCACCATAATCCAGCAATTTCACTTCTGTGTATATACTTCCCAAAAAATTTAAAGCGGGATCTGGAAGAGTTGTTTGTATACCTATATTCATAACAGCATTATTCACAGTAGCCAAAAGCAACTCAAGTATTAATCTATAGATGAATGGATAAATAAACATAATGTTTATATACAATGACATACTATTCAACCTTAAAAAGGAATGGGATTCCAATACATGCTACATGGATGAAACTTGAAGATATCTTGTCAAGTGAAATAAACCAGTTGCAAAAGAACAAATGCTTTATGATTCAACTTATGTGAGATACCTAGAGGAGTCAAATTTATAGAAAGTGAAATAGAAGTTGCTAGCTGTTGGGAGAAAGGGAGAATGAGGAGCTATTTTTCAATATGTATGAGTTTCAGTTTTGCAAGATGAAGAGTTCTGAGATGGAAAGTGGTAATGGTTGTACAAGAATGTGAATGTACTTAGTATCACTGAATGGTATACTTAAAAATGGTTAAATGAGAAATTTTATCTTATGTGTATTTTGCCACAATTAAAAAAAAACAATCAAGTAAAAAAATAACATGGAGCATATAATTCTTTTTCCAGATTATTCCCACTCATTCATACCTTTATCTATGTATATGCATCAAGAGCAATCTAGAAAAATGTCATCGAATTTTATGAATGGTATATAGATGGTATGAGTTTAGATATTATTTTCACATTTTTGGGTCCTGTTTTCCTTTTTTATGCTTTGCCATATTGTTTGAAAACTTCCTGATAAGCATATGCAATATTATTTTATTTACTTAATTAATTTATTTAAAAGATTTTATTTATTTATTTGACAGAGAGAGAGATCACAAATAGGCAGGCAGAGAGAGAGGAGGAAGTAGGCTCCCTGCTGAGCAGAGAGCCTGATGTGTGCTTGGATCCCAGGACCCTGAGATCATGACCTGAGCTGAAGGCAGAGGCTTTAACCCACTGAGCCACCCAGGCCCCCAGCATATGTAATTTTAAAAAATAAAGTATAGAAACATTAGAAATATCACAAGAAGTTATCCCAATAGGTAATATTGAAAATTGACCAATCACTCGGCATGAAAATAGAAGAATGATCAAGAAAACAATAACAATAACATATATTTAAATGTTTCTTTTCATTAATCTGATCAGCACTTCTTTTTTTATTTGAATTCAATTAATTGACATATAATGTATTATTAGTTTCAGAGGTAGAGGTCAGTAATTCATTAGTCTATATAATACTCAGTGCTCATTACATCACGTGTCCTCCTTACTATCCATCACCCAATTGCCTCATCCCCCTACTCAGTTCCCCTGGAGAAACCCTGTTTGGTTCCTGTGGTTAAGAGTCTCTTATGGTTTGTCCCTCTCACTGATTTCATCTTGTTTTATTTTTCCCTGCCTTTCTCTATGATCCTCTGCTTTGTTTCTTAAAATCACATCGAGTGAGTGCATATGATAATTGTCTTTCTCTGATTGACTTTTTTCACTTAGCATAATAGTTCCATCCAGGTCATTGCAAATGGCAAAATTTTATTTTTGTTGATGGCTGAGTAATATATATATATATACCACATCTTCTTTATCTATTCATCTGTTGATGGACATCAGGGCTCTTTCCATAGTTTGGCTATTATGGACATTGTTACTATAAACCTTGGGGTGCAGGTGCCCCTTCGGATCCCTACATTTGTATCTTTGGGGTATATACATAGTAGTGCAATTGCTGAGTCATAGTGTAGCTCTATTTTCAACTTCTTGAGGAACGTCCATATTGTTTTCCAGAATTGCTGCACCAGCTTGCATTCCCACCCACAGTATAAGAGGGTTCGCTTTCTCCATATTCTTGCCAACATCTGTTGTTTCCTGACTTGTTTAATTTTAGCCATTCTGATTGTTGTGAGGTGGCATCTCATTGTGGTTTTGATTTATATTTCCCGGATGCTGGGCCTGTTGGCCATTTGTGTCTTCTTTGGAGAAATGTCTGCTCATGTCCTCCATCCATTTCTTGATTGGATTATTTGGTTTTTGGGTGTTGAATTTGATAAGTTCTTTATAAATTTGGGATACTGGTCCTTTATCTAATAAGATATTTGCAAATATCTTCTCCCATTCTGTCAGTTGTCTTTTGGTTTGTCAACTATTTCCTTTGCTGTGCAAAAAGCTTTTTGTCTTTTTGCCTTGATGAAATCCCAATAGTTTACTTTTGCCTTTGTTTCCTTGCTGTTGGAGACATGTCTAGCAAGAAGTTGCTGCAGCTGAGGTCACAGAGGTTGTTGCCTGTGTTCTCCTCGGGATTTTGATGGCCTCCTGTCTCACATGTAGGTCTTTCATCCATTTTGAGTCTATTTTTGTGTATGATGTAAGAAAATGGTTGGGTTTCATTCTTCTGCATGTGCTGATTGGCACTTTTAAACCTGGAATGTGTTTTGTCTTTCCTCCCAAGAAAACTAAAGTTAAAATATGCCATATTCCTGAAGCCTTGGTTGTAGGAACAAAACATTCAATGTAATTTCAATATATGTACTTGAATATATTATATTTCACTAAATGCTTTATACACTATCCTCAGAAATATCTTGTGTTAATATTTTTCCTATCCAGTGTTATGGTCTAGGATAGATATTTCTTATTTATTTCCTAGTCTACCTGATATCTACCTACCTAAAGGAGAGAAAAAAAATAAACATTCTTGATGACACTTATGATACTTCATTGCCTCTGGTATAAATTTAAAGTGCTCGTCTTCATTAGCTAGGCTCACTATGATATTGTTCTTTTGTATTTGTCAAAACATATTTTAATTCACATCAAAAAGTCTATTTAACTCTGGCCAATACTGCTTTTAAACAATGTTTTAGACAGGATGCTAATTTAATTATCCATTTTTGTCCCCAAGCAACAATTTACCTCTTTCCCACCTTCTATTCTTCTTATGTTCCAATCTTGAATGCCATGGCCAAGACAAAAAATAAGGCCCTCTCTGTCAACTGTGAAAGAAGTTCTTCTATCTTTATATGCATTCCTGTGTGTGTGTGTGTGTGTGTGTGTGTGTGTGTGCATGCTTTAACCAGGATAGCATTTAATTCAAGATCTGCTTAATAGTTATCTTCTCCTTACTATTTTGTCCTTAATTTTTGTTCCCCAAATAAATTTAAAACTAATTGAGAGCAAAGATTGTGATGTATTCTTCTTTATTTTTTCATAATAAATAGTATAGTTTTTGATATAGGATAATCATTTATTACTTGATTCATCTAAGAATACTTCTTTTTAAAGGCAAATAGTTATCTCTAATTTACCTTTGGTGTAAATTACTTCCATTTGTCACAGGCATCAAATTATGTAAGTTTTTACCATTAAAATATTTCTTGTACTTGGTCTTAAATATATTACTTAAAAGGAAAGAAAAAAATCATCTCTAGTTCCAGACAATATTTTGACTTTAGATGATGAACTTTAATGCTTATATTAAATCAAAAAGGTGAGTTGATGGGTTTATTGAGGGTAGGAGAGTAAAGGAGAACTTTATTAACACTACTCAACAAATATTGTATATCTCCCTTGTGCTAGAGAATCTATTGAATGCAAAGATACCAGATAGAATAAATTCAGCATGGCCATTGGCCCACCTATATAGAACTTACTGTAAAGAAGTCTACAAGCAATGTGATGAAGGGTGATTAGAGCTATCTTATTGTAAGTATAAGATATTACTGAAGCAGAGGGTGCTTCCCAGAGAAAGTATGGCACAAGTGGATAGTTTCAAGTGTCCAAGTAAAGAAAAGAGTGACAAATGAAAGAAGAGAGTACTTTCTAGGACTTGAATAAAGTATATGACTGCAGGATAAATTGGGTGCCTAGAAAGTGAAGAAATGGCAAAAGATCAGGCTGTTCTATCAAAAACAATGTAAAACATCTGTTACTTCTGTCATCTATAACAATATCTCTGATGTCTTTCCTTCCTGGTCTACTGCAGTAGCTTTTGTTTTGTTTTGTTTTTAAAGATTTTCTTTTTTTTTTTTTTTTTTTATTTGACAGAGAGAAACACAGCCAGAAAGGGAACACAAGCAGGGGGAGTGAGAAAGGGAGAAGCAGGCTTCCTGCCCAGCAGGGAGCCGGATGTGGGACTCGATCCCAGATCTCCAGGATCATGACCTGAGCCGAAGGCAGTCGCTTAACCAACTGAGCCACCCAGGCGCCCTGCAATAGCTTTCTAAGTGACCTCTTAACTTTTCTTCTTTCTCCTATACAGAAAAATGTATGAGCCTCTTGAAAATACATAAACTATATGCTAATAGTTACCTGCTTGAAGTCATCTCGTACTTTACAGTTTTATCAGTTTTCAAGGCAATTTGAACCTTGTCTTCCTTGCAAGCTTCATCTCTTTATACTACTCAACTTATCGTATTTCAACCACAGCAATCTTTCAATTACTCAGAGTCAGGATGATCCTTCCTGTGTAAGAGACTTCAAATTTATTTGTCTTGTATTCTCAATCCTCCCTTTCCCCTCATCTTTTTGCTGGCACCTTTAATTCTCAACTTCAGTATTTTACTTTCAACCAGGTCTTACTTGGAAGCTCAGTGAATTTATCTTATTTATTTTGTTGGTCACCATATGATAAGCAGATAGGAATAAGACTGGCATGTAGTAGGAGCTCAGTAAATATTTGCTCAAATGAATGAGTAGGGGAAATTTAAATAATAACTCAGTAAGTGATGACCAGTTGTAAGCTGGCTGCTGTATGTAACTAGATGGAAGAACATTTTTTAAAAAACAAAAAATAATAATAATAATAGTAATTGGAAGACAGAGCAATCCTGTTGAGCAAGGAAGAGATAATGGCAGCAAAGTCTAGAAACATGGAGAATGGCAGAAATATATGTAGTCTGAAAGGATATTATAGGCATATAAATGTGCCTACTAATAAAGGGTAAGAAAAGAAAAACAATATAACAAGAGGGGATTTTATGCACAAAGTATTATTTAAAGATGAAGAGAGTTGCATAATTAGCTCTTTAGGAGAAGGATCTAATTAAGCTCAGAGTGGTGGAAGACAGCTGATAATTCAAAAAGGGGCATCTCACTCTGAAAAAGCAGGAATATTTGTGAATCATAATTCAGATAGATGTGTTATAGATAAAGGGTATTCAAGAAAACGTATAATAAGCCTAGTACCCAGAAAATAGATCTGTTCTTACCCAGTATCTTTTATTGTCTCTGGGAAGTACAAGTTAAGGTCACCATTTCAGAGTGGGACAAAGTTGGTCTAAAGTTTTGAAATAGCTTTACGATTAAATAGCTTCAAGACTAAAGTTTTGAAATAGCTTCATGACACTACATTAATTGGGTGAAATTGTTAAATTGATGAATGCTATTTGCAATGGTTTTAACTAAATTCTACTTCATATTCCCATGAACTTCAACATGCTTAAAATGGTTCTATTTGTGTAAATTTGCATGAGTAGAATAATTAAATATTATAGAATAAAAGAGATAATAATATCACCCACATGCCTTATTCTTTACCCATATACATTTGAAAAATCTAATGGAATTGTTTAAAATACATTTCATTAAGAAGGGTACCATAGTAGGAAGGACTAGGCTATATTCAGATGGTCAATTTTCATATTGAGATGAGGTCAACATGTACACATATAAACACTTTCAGGTAAATGATTTGCTTTGCATCTCCTCTATACAAATAATTGCTTAATATGAAGACAGGTATTAAAATTGTTGACTGAATTTTAGACTAAAATAGTTCCAGATTATATTAATATTGCAGTTATATTTTTCTAACTGCCTTAATGCAGAATTAAACATGTTCAATTTTGAAACATAAGAAAACACTTAGAAAACGTTTTCAAATTTATAATGCTGCCTAGAGATAGCTTATTCCCTGCTATGTCAAGATGTCAGAGATCTATTATTGTTAGAGATATGTTCTTATCCTTAATGGATAAATGAGCAATTATTGCATTCAAAGAGAAAGTCGCTTCATTATAAAATACAAAAAATTGTAAATAAATCCTAAATTCTTACATTTCAGCTTGTTATTGCCAATGCAGAAAACTCTAATGGGAAAAATACATCAAAATATGTTGTATTGCTTTTGCTATTATGGTTCTATATCAACCTCTAGAGAAAGTATTATTATTAATAGTAGTTATTGCTCTTGAAACTATATTGCCTTTCCAATAAAATATAATCCACAGGTCTTGAACTTTATAAAACTAGTCTGGAAACAGATGTTATAACAGCAAAGGTACTTCTGATTTTTCTATCCAAAAGTCATAAAAGTAGTTACAGGAGTTGCTGTCCATGTTAAATCCCCCTGATGATTTACTGAATAATATATTTTTTCTTTCTTCAACTACTTAATGGTTTTATCTTTTACCATTTGATAAGTTGTGAACTAGCCTTGGCTTTAACAGAACAGGACCAAATTCTTGAAATATTTTAAGAATGGGAGCCTTTGTATACACAGATAATGCCTAATAGTATATATTTTCTTTATTACTTAACATATTAATTCCAGATTTTCCCAATTGTTCTTATGCCTAAATAACATTGAAAATCACATAAAACACTTTATTCAACAATTATGTGAATTAGTGAAATACAGCTTAAATATATATTAGCTTCATGAAGCAAGACTATTGTAAAGTTTATGCATTTTACATTTTTTTCACCAGCTTGTCTACCATAATAATCAGTTAAATTCTGTTTGCAGTTGGATTAAAATATGTGAGATGTCTGGAATTATTTGATATGATAAATATTTAAGATTCTTTTATATTTGCATACAATAATAATACAATAACATAATATTATTTATAATTCTTATTTGTATGTAAATAACTCCCCACCACACTCTCTCTCTAAAATAGTCTTTTTAAAAAATCATGACAAAATAGCTCTTTTATAATTCACAGTTTTGTTTTACTGATCTTTTGCACTTTCCCCAGTACTTGTAATATTTCAATAATGATAGAACAAGGTTTACAATTAAAAATTTTAATTTAACTCTTGCAAAAATTATAACAAAATAAATAACCTAAAGATTCAAAATGATAGGGTCACCTGAGTGGCTCAATCTGTTTAATGTCTGACTTTAGCTTGGGTCATGATCTTGGGGTCCTGACATGGAGCCCTGAATCAGGTTTTATGTTCAGCAGGGAGTCTGTTTATCTCTCTGCGCCTCCATATCTCTCACTCTCTCTTAAATAGATAAATAAAATCTTAAAAAATAAAAAAGATTCAAAGTGGTTCATTCATTTAAGTGTAGGGGGAGAAGGGGATGAGTAGCTTTTGTATTATATTATAGTTGCATAGCCTAAAGATGATAGTAAA
Source organism: Spilogale gracilis (assembly GCA_004023965.1). Classification (NCBI taxonomy): domain Eukaryota; kingdom Metazoa; phylum Chordata; class Mammalia; order Carnivora; family Mephitidae; genus Spilogale; species Spilogale gracilis. The sequence continues at coordinate 38,078 of PITA01011914.1, forward strand.
TTACACATTGACAGTTGTGATATTATTAGAATTATTATATTTTTTGTGGAAAGTACATATTTTATAGACTTGGCAATAAATATTATTCAGTTTACTAGATTTCAAGGCCCTCTACCAATGCTTTATATATAATCAATTTATAATGTATTTGGGATTAATGGGCTAGAATACAATTTTTAACTAATTTTTTAAGACTCTTTTATCAAGGAGCTACTTCTGGGCTGTTGGATAAGCATTGAATCTAAAGTTGTGACTGTATCTTCATTTTTAACTATCTACATGTATTATCTGTATCACCAATACCTATCTATATATCCCCCTGACCTCATAAAGCTTTCAGTCTAGCAGGAGGAAAAAAGGGAAAATTTAAAACTAGGAAATATTGCACATCCTACAGCTACATAAGGGAACTGGGATCAAATATGAAGGAATATGGAGGCACCTAGTATAATTTCACTGGAAGTTATAAACTGGGAAAGTGGCTAAAATTATTTGAAATTTGAACAAATTTTCAACATTTAAAAATTGATATTAGAGAGAATGTCTGTATTCCCAGACTGCTTTGAAAAGCTGGAAGATGTGAGACTAGTGAGCCAACACCCACGTAGCACCTTGTACAGGCCTGACGAAGGTCACCCCTTATAGACAAGGGACACATCAGCCTGGATCTATACAACACACCATCCCATGTTTACATATTGACATTGGGGTCGATAGTTGACATTTTCATTTGATATCCAGCCGGTTAAAATTTACTTTATATATTAAAAAGTAAAAAGTACACAAAGTGAGAAAAAATATCAAAATAAAATACTAGGTTTTCTTGAATACAAGGTCTTTGTAGGTATGCGTGATTCTCCTAGGGCAAGAGATTTTATTTTTTATTTTTTAAAGATTTTATTTTTTTATTTGGGAGAGAGAGACATAACAAGAGAGGAAACACAAGCAGGGGGAGTGTGAGAGGGAGAAGTAGGCTTCCCAGAGAGCAGGGAGCCTGACATGGGGCTCATCCCAGGACCTTGGGATCATGACCTGAGGGAAGCCAGATGCTTAATGACTGAGCCACCCAGGCGCACCTAGGGCAAGATACTTAAAGCTTTCTGGAGTAACTGACATATAAGCTAAAACCCAAACGAAGGAATAACAAGGGAGACTTTAGCTATTAGGCATTGAATCTCTCAGGTAATAAATATTCACGATTATCTAATACGTGGCAGGCATTGCAGTACATTGTTTTAGAAATATACTTAGTCCTTACTCTGATAAAGGTTACAGTCTACTAAAGGAAGAATATATGCCAAGACCCAGGATTTGGCAGAACATGAAACAGAAACTAAGTAAGTTTATTATGGTAAAAGGTAGAACATGAGAGTCAGAATGTTGATACAGTACTTTAAAGAGAGAGGCAGGATCTAAATTTAAAGCCTTGTGAGTTGGGCTAAGAAAATCTGACTTTATGTCTTTGCAATTTGGAGAATTAATTGGGGAGGTGGCACATGGAAGCATGCACTCTGGTTAGCTTACTCTACCAGTAAAACAAATGACAGATGAGAATAGGCTGAATTCATGATATTGGAGGTGGTCAGGAGTGAACCGAACATAGTCCCTAAGTGAACATTAGTGCAGAGACATTCACCCCATCTTTCTCAGTGTCTCCTGTGTTTCCTAGTACAGAGATGACATCAGTAATTTTGTATAAATTATTTTGTTACAAATTGTCTTATTTGTTTTAAATTGTGCCTGGACCACAAAAAGTCCTCAATAAGTGACCAATATGATCATGAGGCAAGATACTGAAAGGTAGTGAACATCAGCTGTGGAATTCAGAGATTCAGAGTGCATTTGAATGTTAAATTCAGACTGTGTTGTTCAATTCAAAGACCCACTTTTCATTTGCTGTGTGTGATGGAGGCACATTATTTAAGTTTATTTTGCCTCAGTTTCTTCATGTGTAACTGAAGCTTATATTATTAGTTGGTGCAAAGATTATGCATGAAAAGGACTTAGAGCAGTGATCAGCAAATACAGAGAGATCCAAAGTCCTGGATCTATCCTAATTAGTGAGATGGGCACTTATGCCTCTCTGACCCTTGTCCTGCAATAATTCTTTGATCCAAGTGAGTACAAGCTTGCTCAGCAACCTCAGAGATAGTCTAGTTGCTAATAAGTAGCTAGGTATGAAAACAGGAAAAACAATAGTAAAATTACAGTAGAATATGGAAAGGGTAGTTTCCACCAACAAACGGATCTGTCAGTTCTAAGCCCATTAACAATGACAAAAAAAATAAGATGGTTCAATACATTGGCTACATTGTAGTTTCTCTTGAAACACAGTGATCAGAGTATCAAAGAGATGTAAAAAAGGCTAGAAGTTAGAATTGCTTTAAATAAAGCATGATTACAAGGGAGAAAAGCTAGCAGAGAGGAGGAATAAGATGAGAATGCCCACACTAATTTGCTTTCCCTTTAGCTTTGAAGGACCATTCACCCAGCAAGCCAGGAGACTAAAAAGTGTAATTCATTTTGTTCGTAGGTAGTTGTTGGTCTAAACAGATGTTGCCTTATGTAGGAATGAGTAAAATTTATCAAGACACAGGATGCCAACCAATGACGGTGGCAAAGGAGTCTCCAAAGTGATTGAAAAGAAATGATCATTAAATATAAGTGATCCAAATTTTTGGTGTGTTTGAATTCAAAAGGCTTTCCTAAAGTGAGAACTTATCTTGGCCAATGGCTTGCCCTCCCTTTCCTCAATCTAGAACTTGAATCAAATGTTTATTAGCTTATTTCCCAATGGTATTAGGGAGCAGGAATGAGACATACACAAGTGGGACAGGGAGAGAGCAAAAATAAAAAGATAAATTCAAGAATTAGGTATGGAGGATAGTTTAAGAAGTTGTCACCAACTTGACATCTAATGTTGAATCCTGTGAGACATTCTGTGGAACCTTCAGAAGTGGGAATCACAGAACTTTGAGCAGGGGTGGGCCTAATAAAGGGGAACACTTACCATCGCCCTGCATCCCTCATTGGTCAAGTGTGGCATTGAGAGGGTTCCTGTGTAAATGACTCTTGTGCCACAAGGAAAGTCCTGAAACCTAAAAGCAAGAGGCCAGATGCTGGCAATATGACCCTGTGAAACAGGTGAAATCTGCTCTGAATCAGTCAATTTAAAATTGGCCAGCTGTGCTGACAGAATTTAAGTGGTATCCAAGCAAAGTCCCATATAGTCTGAACATTATCAGGGTAAAGTGGTAAACTATAAGGATGAAGCATATAGCCTGTAGGTATTCAGTGAGGGAGAAGATTTTCTTCAATCAGTTCAAAATTTGTTGGCCTCAGACTCATAAACAATAATAAATATCACAAGAATGGGAAGAGTTTCTGTCTGTTTTTCCTTTTTTTAAAAGATTTTATTTATTTATTTGACAGAAACACAGCAAGAGAGGGAACACAAGCAGGGGGAGTGAGAGAGGGAGAAGCAGGCTTTCCGCTGAGCAGGGAGCCCAATGTGGGGCCTGAACCCAGGACTCTAGGATCATGACCTGAGCCAAAGGCAGCCGCTTAATAACTGAGCCACCCAGGCGCCCCGGAGCTTCCATCTGTTTTATTTGTAAAGTGTTATCACTCAATAATTTTATTTCAAGCAAATGAGTAAAAGTTGTTTTTCTTGTAGTTGGTGTTTCTATTGTCATTCTTACAATGAGGCTAGAAAGATATTCTTGCATATGAAAGGCCTCAGATATCATTACAGCTATATACATTTCTGGAAAAAAAATTATCTAAAATGATCTTCCAGGCAAGGAGAGTAGAATCCAAAAAGGAACTAAAACAGTGTGGCAGAGAAGTTATAAAAGAACAAGGAGTCAACTCTGCAGAGTGTGAAAGATAACCCTGTAATGTTTACCTACTCACTCTCTCTCCATAGATCACTCCACTCCACTCCTTACTTTCTATCACAGTGCCTACATTCATTTCTTTTCTAGAGCTTACTATTTGAAAATATTTATGTGTATAATCAATAAATTATTCTTGGTCTCCACTCAATTACAAGGACTAGGAGCATTAAAAGTATATAATTTATTTGCCATTGGAGAGTCAAGACCATGTTCATTGCATCAAATTATATGCCCCCAGTAAATACTTAGTGAATAAACTAATGTATTAACTTTCAACTAATGGAAGAGGAAGGTGAACTTGTACTCCTCAAAACATAAATAAGTGCTATAAACTCAAAGATTCTTTGAAGTTGTTTGATTTGATTTATAAATTCAAGCACATTTTAAATTTTATTGCCTACTATACCCATGTTGTACTGATTAATAAAAACAATGGTTTAATTTGCTTATCTGGAGTAATATTTTTGCTCTGGAGACATAGCAAATGTTTACTAATCAAGAATTCAGCCCCTCCAATGTTGAATGTCTCTATTTAGGAAAAAAAAGTCTAAATATACTGTATACTTAATATTTTACTAGTCTAATTCACACTTTCAAGTAACCGGTAGATTTTTTGCAAGACTTTCAAATGGATTTTTATAACTAGATAAGTTAAGATTTAAAGATACATCTCCTCCACTTCTGCAGAGTATAAGGTTTCCTTTCTTTTTTCTTCTTTTTTTTGAGAAGGGGGAGGGGCACAGGGAGACAGAACGAGAGACTCTTAACCAGGCTCCACACCCTGCATGGGAGCATGACATAGGGCTTGATCTCACAACCCTGAGATCATCACCTGAGCTGAAAACAGGAGTCAGACGCTGAAGCCACTGAGGCACCCTAAGATTTGCTCTCTCGTATTTGCTGTCACTAGGCTGTAATTGCTTGCTTGATCATGAAACAATTTAAAAACAAAGTTATTTTTTACCAACATATAAAAACTCTGCCATTTGGAATTTTTGTATTTAGAACATGAAGTGTGAAAGTCATCTAGCTTCTGGCTGATGAACATTTTTTCACTTTCTCCCTGGGTATCATAGATGAGTAGAAAAGAAAAGTCCTGGGGGGTTGGGAGGAGGGCACATTATTTTCCTTGATGCCTATGTTTCAAAGGGATAGAGCCCAGGTCCTTAAAAAAAGGCAGTTCTGGTCAAAGTTTCAAAAATATTTATATCTCAAAGGGGCAAAGAATGAATTTTCAAGTTGTTTTTAAAAATAAAAGCTCTAAGAAAAGCTATGTCAGGGGCCTACAGTCTGGAAGGAGCTTATCTAATGTTAAATCAAAAAGTTTTGTTCAAATTTATAGTGTGACCCCTTTGTGGTTAAATGATGGATTATTAGGAGTTAGTGTCCTGAAACTATTATTTTCTTATAATGTATATATTCTGTATTTTTAGGTAATTTATGTAGAGGAAAAAAAAGGTTCTCTGAAATCCAATTACAAACTAATTACCACACAGATAGAATGCTACACATGTTGGTATAAAATGATCCTAGATTACACCACTCAAAAGTGTTCCCATGATACATTTTCATTTTCATTATATATAAAAAAGCAGATATTCAATTTTGATGACATAAATATTGGAATTCTATGACAGGATATGGTATTCTTTCTTTCTTCAGAGGTTTTATTTATTTATTTGAGACAGAGAGAGAGAGAGCAAAAGAGCACAAACAGTAAGTAGGAGCAGAGGGAGAGGGAGAAGCAGGAGCCTAACATGGGGTTCAATCCCAGGACCCTGGGATCATGACCAGAGCCAAAAAGAGATTCTTAACCAACTGAGCCACTCAGGTGTTATTTCAAGATAGACACACATGGTATCATCAGAGCATTAAGTAATGATTATTAACCCTAGGGAATGAAAGTCAAAGTAGTTGTATGAAGACTTGGTGATTGCCCTTCATAAATCTGTATAGTTAGTAAACAGAGAAGAGTTGGAAATGTATTTCATAGCCCATATTCTATTTTTTTAAACATGATGAATCTCTTATCATAATTGTATAATATCATCAATTAAATCTGTATGTGCACTATAATATATATGTAGTACATATTTTACTACATATTTACATGCATATTTACATATTTTAGTACATATAGTACAAATTTTGCTACTATGCAAAATAGACCTACTTTTTTGATATTAGCTTCTGAAATGAAAAAAAAACACAAACTTAGGTTTAATAAAGTTATAGCAATCATTAAAAATATTCAATATATACATTTGAGGAGAAAAGCAATAAATATTTTCATCTGTAATGAAGATTAAATTAAAAGGTATTTAGAAATTGGGTGTGGAGGTGTTCAGTTCTATACCAGCAATAGTAATTTACTGAAGAAGAAAGTAATTCACTGAAAAACTACAAAGTGGTATTACCACCTTGAAAATATTAAAATAAAGTCTTTAATTTGTTATTTGATTAATTTCTACACTCTAGGAGGTCCAGGGGTACCTAATTAATTACTCTTCCCTAATGAATTCTGATTAATTAGAAGTTCATTTAATCAATATATTCTTTAAATGGGAATAAAAATATCACCATATTTTTTCTATAGCTGGACAGAACAACTTATTTCTCATGTAAGGATGAAAATTGTATTAAAAAAGAAATCTGGGGTGCCTGGGTGATTCAGAGGGTTAAGCCTCTGCCTTTGGCTCAGGTCATGATCTCAGGGTCCTGGGATCCAGCCCCACATCTGCTCAGCAGGGAGCCTGCTTCCCCCTCTTTCTCTGCCTGCCTCTCTGCCTATTTTGTGACCTCTATGTCAAATAAATAAATAAAATCTTTAAAAAAAGTCTCCATAATGTATTAATATTATTCTTATTTTCTCCCTTGTCTCTTATATAGATGTATAGGTGGGAGAATAAGTCCCCATAGCAGATGGGTAAATGAAGGGCCTCATAGTGGGAGTGAGGGGGCAAGCAGTGGAGATTTCTTGCCTCATTTATCTCAAAAATAGGAAAGGGGAGAAAATAGCATGTTTTGTATCTACCCCAAATATTTACCACAAATCAGATATGACTAGGGTTTTCCACTTTCAAAGTGTACTTTATTAGATCTTCCCCTTAAATGTCTTCCTTAGAGAATTGTTTTAAATGAGCCATCTGAGGGCGCTGAACTAGGAAATGTGATTTACCAAGGTAAACATCTGTTGTTGACAATGTTGGTAAATATTGATTGAATTTACAGAATTCACCTGAAGAAAAAATTAATCCTTGGGTTTTGATAGGTCTTAGAACATGGAGCTTAAATTTTATCAGTCATTTGTCTTTTTTATTAAGAAAAAAATATACAAACACTTGACTTACTAAAAGGTAGGAATATTTACTTCTTACACCAGCTCTATAAGCTAGTTTTCACTAGGGTCACCTTTTTCATGATTGGAAATCAAAAGTTTGAAAAGGTTAAATACCTTGGGCAAAGTCTTTAGAGTAATTAAGATTGATGGAGCTTTGATATAACCCAAGTCAACTAAATTTAAGAATCATGATTCATCACTCCTGAGTTTGCAATTACATGTAAGTACCTTCAGAGTATTCGTCCAATATATTATTGAAAATAAGAAGGTTTTATACCTTTTCAATTTCATGCTAAAAATCTAAAAGACACAGTATTATGCTTTCCCAAAGTATTGAATTTGCTGTCAGCAGAACATCACATAAGGCTAAGTTGCTTAAATTATTAACATTTCTCAGGATCATTTCATTAATATATGATACTTGAAATATAATATCATTAAGTTTTTTGCCAACTGTTAGGAACCATAGAATTGTCTGTAAATTTGTATCCTGCTACATTTAGTTTCTTCAAAGCAGGAAAAAGAAAATAGAAATTTCATTAAGTATCCTAACTGTGCTTATCACATGACCATAATATAACAGTAGTACGCAAGGTGTAGACTTAGCATAAACATCCATGAATAAATTAATGAAATAATGGAATTAGTTGTAAATAATATGGAGAAATCCATTATGTATATAAATAGATGGGCATACTTTTTAAATAACAAAACATATTTTCCATGCAACTTAATTACTTAAGTGACATTTTATTTCTTATTTTATTTTATTTTTTTAAAGAATTTATTTAGTTATTTGAAAGAGAGAGAGAGAACAAGCAGCAGGAGTGGCAGCCAGAGGCAGAGGGAGAAGCAGGCTCCCTGTTGAACAGAGAACCTGATGTGGGGCTCCATGTGGGGCTCCATCCCAGGACGCTGGGATTATGACCTAAGCAGAAGGCAGACACTTAACCCACTGAGCTACCTAGGCACCCCTTAAATAGCACTTTAACAAGAAATTATAAAACAGCCCCTATATATTTCCAAAGTGGTCATTTTGAAGAAAATTATACTCAAGGATGTATATAAACATGATCACTTCATTGCAAATTAAATTATAGGATTTTATATTTGCATATTATTATTTCATCATATGTCTTAGTTACTGTGTTACTGAGCTGACATAATTATTAGTTGTGCCTAAATTGGCTTTCTGAAGTATCACAAAAACCTTTACAAAATCATTAATTCCAATGTGACTTTATATATTTCAAAGTACAGAAAAACAAAGGAAACTTCCAAATTAGTTTTATGAAATAATAAAATTTTTCCTCAAGTTGTCAGAAACTACTCCAAAAAAGCTATATACTGCCCGGGGGCCAGCCCCAGCAACAGTCGGGATCCGAGAGTGAGGAAGGAGTCGGCGAAAAATGAGGAGATCAAGCTTCATGTAGGAATCTCCCGAAAACACTGTTCTCAGGGCTCTTTATTTATAGCAGAGGGTTACATATTTTTTTCAGATGAAAACCATATGATGAAAGAGTTTCTTTAAGTGATGGATCATCAATCTTGAGTCACAATAGTGACAATAGTGTTTTTAGAGGGTCCATGCAAAAACAGGATATATCTTGAGTGACAATGGTGTTTTTGAAGGTCTTTACAAAAACAGAACATATCTTGAGGGTCTTTACAAAAACAGGACGGGCCTTGTGCCCTTGAGGGTCTCACACAATGAAACGGGATGTGCCTATTTCCTTGAAGGGTCCATACAATGAAGCAGGATGTGCCAATTATATCCTAATCTATAGACTGATCGATCACAGGCAGGCATGTCCTGAGCAACAGATGGTTCCTGCAAATCCTTATCTTATTAGAACATTTTACTTCCCCCCAGCATAGGGAAGTGAATGAATGGTCACACACACAGAAGGTTGCAATATCTAAGCTATTTATGTTAGTAAAGGTTTTACTAAGTTTTAAAGTAAGTATGTTGTGCCCCCACAATCCTACAATTATTAAGCTTCATAAGGATTGGCATGGCTCTCACACCTTGGATGAGCACTTACCCAAGTGCACGTCCCAGGGACACAAAGGATATGTTGCCCCAGCCCACAGGGTACATTCATGGGTACCTCCACCATAGTTTTTGGCAACTTGCAGCATGGCCGGGGGGGGGGGGGCGGATCATGCCGCCCCCGACAATATACCGATGATCATCTATGAATATAAATTCAGAAAAATTAAATAAAAATAGCAAACACAAATTGATAGCATACCGATAAAGTAAGAAGATTAAAAATCATGAACAAAGGGAGTTTCTACCACCTAAGAGATCCAAGGACTTCAAAAATGTTAATCTTAATGTAATCAATCATAATAATATAAGAAGAATCACATGATAATCTTCATAAATTATAAAAATTTCAAGTATCCCTTTATGGTAAAATTACTAAATAAAATAATAATTGATGGAATAACATGGTTTCAGCTAAAGATCTTTTTAATGGAGAAACACAAAAACTTTTCTGCTAAAGTCAAACACATAATGCTCAAAACAATGTAGGAAAAATTAGTCAATGCAGTCAGACAAGAAAAAAAAAAACACAGAATTTGAGAGAAAAGAATAAACACTATAGGTGATGTGATAGTCTAAATAAATCAAGGAAAAACTACCATGAAAAATAGGAAAATCTACCAAAGTAATAACAATGAAATTTCCATCATAAAACTGATAGTTTAAGTGTATGCAAACAAAAACATATTAAAAGATATAGAGAAAATCCCCAATTACAATAAAAAAGAATTTTAAAAAATGACTAGAAAGGACCATATGTAAACCTAGAAAAAAAACAATTTAAAGTAAATGGTTAACATCTATAAAACTTCTCAGAATCACATGAAAATTGACTTCAAAAAAATAAGAAATACATATTTGGATAAATAAGTGATAATCATAATAGGAATTGGGTAGAGGTAAGAAAGAAAGAGGAAAAGAAAATTTTCATAAAAAGAAGCACTTGAGAATTATATAATCTAATTAAATGCACAGATCTCCTTAGATTTATCTTCAAACTGTTTTAAAAAAGAAATTAAAAAATGGATTTATAATACAATCTGTGTCATTTGAACAATGATTCTATAATTCCTTATACAGAAGTATTTATTTTTTGATTTGATAATTTTATTAAGGCTACATTTTATTCTTAGAGACATATAAATAAAATATAACAATTCTCCCACTTTCATGTGTTTTACTTTAATTTGGGGACAGGGAAGTGGGATTAGGTAAGAATATAGATGAAGAAAACTGGACATGCATTAATAATTGTTGGTGAATTGTAATATTCTTTCTACATTTTATTTAATTATTCTTCTTAAAAGAATTAAAAATGTTTCCTAGTTTAGAGTATAAATTATATTGTCAACTTATACTTAATAATTTACATTTACCCATCCCACATCCAACAACTAGTCAAGAAAATATAATGCATTACTTATATCCTTTGTCTTGAACACTTATAATTACTGCAACTAGACTTATCTTTTTCCCTAACCCCCATCCCACCAAACTAAGGCTAAAACTGGCCTTAGGTAAGGAAAATAAATCTTTTTAATCTTCATAGACATCTTGCAAGATAGATATGGACAACATAATTTATCAATGAGGAAACTCTAGTTTAAGCCCTTCAAGTTCCTGCAGTTACCATTTTTTTAACCTTAGATTAGAATATACAGAGCCACCTAATTTAAAAGCAGTTCAACTTTAAAACTTCAAAAGAATAAAGTGTATTCTTTGTATTGTGGCCCATCTTATTTTCACTGTATTCTTTCATCTCCGATAATTAGAACTTTGCTATATTACTTAACAGCCAAATAGTAGTTCATTTATTACTTAATATCTTCATTTTGATTCCTGCATGGTAATGTATTTCACTATGTTGTTCAATTAACAATACTTCCACAGGTATTCCAATTAATCTTTCTATAACCTGTACCTACTTTTTGTTTCAATAGTATATAATATTAGTATTCCAATTTCTCAATGTTAAACCAACTTGAGACTTCATGTTATCAATAAGCTAGTGACTTTCTTTTCATGTTTTCATGTTTAGCATGTTTCTTTTGTCTTTCCAATTCAACATTTTTCTCTGTGATCTCTTTTGGAACCTAGAGATCTCTGATCCAGACCAATTTTATGCTTAATAAAGGCTTATTACAAATATAGGTAAAAATACTCTTGTTGGCATCATAATAGATATTGTTTCCATCCACCATTTTATTTTGTGGAAAACTAAGGAAACATCATTTGAATCATAACGTTAATATAAATGTAAGCCACATTTATTGTGGTAGATACAAACATAGCTGTTTTCATTTAATTAGATGTGGCAAAAGACCTTCAAAATGAAGTATCTGTATTTAGAAGGTTAATTATCAATTCATAAAATGACCTTGAAAAAAATGTGCTTGCCTCTAGACTACAAACAGATGGACTTTTATGGGTTTTAAGGAGCAGCTTAATTGTGCCAATAAAATCTAATATGAAACAAAATGAGTTAGGTGAAATTCTTTACCATCACTAATTAGGCATATGGTAGAGATATTAAAATTACCATCAGACCAAGAAAATTTCATTTATTTTCTCTAAATTCTGATAATAATTATAAGCTATTTTGCATTATTGCCTTCATTTACAGTTAGTGTCATTATAAAATTTGTAATTGATTAATGTCAAAATCAAAGATTCACATTGAATTCCAAGAGGCAACATATAATGCTGGTTAACAGCACACGATTTAGAGTTAGGGGGATCAGATGGATAGTTCTCAAAATAAGGCAAATCTTTTCTTCCCTGGGGGACTTTTAACAATATGGGAGGAATGGTTGCTACTAACATCTAATGAGTAGAAAACAGGAATCCTACAATGCACAGGACAGCTCCTCACAAGAATTGTGATGTTAATATAAATGTTCATCGGGGAAAGGTTTAGAAACCCTGGGTTACAATATATTCTCTGCTGTGCCACATAGTCTCTACATTACTCAGTTTCATCAAGACTGAATTTCCTCATGCATGAATGTGTGTGTGTGTGTTTATATATATATGATTATTTAACTGTAAACACCACTATACTCGGACCAGCCAAAATTATATATATATCTCTTAAAGGATAATTGTAAAGATTAACAAAAATAATATATTTGAAAAACAATAGTCAGTGCATAAAAAAGAGCTCAAATAATGTTTATTTACTTTTTTTCAAAACATGTTCTCTCACATGTATAACTTGCCATACATAAGATTTTCACACTCTTCATAGTCATACACAGAAAAAACATGAGCATATTTCTCATTGTCTACTTAAATATGTCAGAAATAAATAAACCATTAAATTAATTCCCTTCTACCTCTTGAATCCACCATTTCTTTCCATCCATATTGCCATATTTTTTATTAAGATTAACTTTTTCTTATCTGAGCTCATTACAAAAGTGTCTACCTTTAGTCCCATGTCCCTCAATAGCATTGCTATTACTAGTCTTATAAGGAGTCTTGGGAAAATCAGCTCAGATAGAAGGAGGTATGTGTTGGTGGAGATTTATACCATTTAGCTAAACCAGAAGGAGAACAAAGTTGAGTTTTGGAAGCATAAGCATATGTTGAAAATCTTCAAAATATGGATAAAGAGCTGTGTGTGTCACTTTTGGCTTCCATGCGGGATGTAAAAAGCTTACAACAGCATCACTTTCACTCTTATGAGTTCAGCAACAAAAGCAAACCAACACACACGCACACACACAAAGGGAGGGAGAGAAAGATTAGGAACATTGGTCAACTGGAAAATTCAAATTTTCATTGTTCATCAAAGAACTGAAGTCAAAAGGTGAACAGACACCAGTAAGAATTCTGGAAAAATATTTAATTAAACAATAAGAATACTCACAAAAATATTATACAGTACTTTGATGCTCCATACACTGAGAAAATTGTCAATCTCTCTCAGGTCTTTCTTGAAGAATAATACCAGGTGATTACACACACACACACACACACACACACACACACACACACACAATATTGCAAGAGTCCCAAGGAATTGTCACTCTAGGTACAAACTCAGGGGCAGGGTGGATACTGGCCACTATAGTAAGGGAATGAACCCAAGTTATTCTCATCTCTCCTTCAAAACAAAAACCTAAAACTTGCAGGAGTGACAATGAATTACTTAGCCGAAACAATATTGGAAAAGAACAGAGTTGGAAATTTCATATCATAACCATCTGATGCCCAGGCCTACATTAAAGTTTCACTGATCATAATAATGTGATTGGAAAAAATATAGGCATATAAAACAAAAAAAGAACAGAAAATCCAAATATAACACTCTCCATTTTTCAGGTGATTAAAGTTCAATGTAATTCAACTCAACAGGAAATAAAAGACATTTTTTTAATGGTGTTGGAATATTCTGAATATCCAAATAAAAAAAAAAAAACCCTATGAAAAAATAACCAAAAAGAAGTCATTCTTCTAGATGTAAAAGTAAAACCACAAATTTTCTAGAATAAACATGGGAAGAAAGCATCTGTGCCCTGAGGAGATTTGAAAAATATTTAGATATGACATTGAAATCACAATTTAAAAAAAATCAAAACAAATTAAACTTTATCAATATTAAAATCATTTCCTCTTGAAAAAGCATTATAAAAATTAAGAGTCATAGGTGTGCCTGGTGTCTCAGTTGGTCAAGCATCCAATTCTTGATTCTTTATCTCAGCTCAGGTCTTTTCCACGCCTAGGGTGCTGAGCCCAGCACAGAGCTTCATCTCACAATCCTGAGATCATGACCTGAGTTGAAATCAAGAGTCAAATGCTTAACTCTCTGAGTAGCCCAGGTGCCCTCTCACTTATGTTTTGATCTCAGGGATGCGAATTTAAGCTGCTTGTGGAGCTTGTGGAGTCTACTTAAAACAAAACAAAACAAAACACTAGGAGTCACAGAATAAGAGAATATATTTGAAAATTATACTTCTGTCATAGGTTATATTCAGAATTAAGAAAAAAATCACACCTCAAGCTTCGTAGGAGCAACAGTCCTAATAATCACCCATGGCCTAACATCATCTATACTATTCTGCAAGGCTATCTATGTAAAGTCAAAAAGTACCATAAAGAAAATGACTAGGCTAGAGACATTATTGAAAGTATCATTTCCCAGGCGCCTGGGTGGCTCAGTGGGTTAGAGCCTCTGCTTTTGGCTCAGGTCATGATCTCAGGATCTAGTCCCACATCAGGCTCTCTGCTCAGCAGGGAGTCTGCTTCCTCCTCTCTCTGCCTGCCTCTGTGCCTACTTGTGATCTCTCTCTCTGTCAAATAAATAAGTAAATAAATAAAATCTTTAAAAAAAGTATCATTTCTCTCGGGTTTTTGCTGATCCATGTGGTCTAAATTTCTGAATCTGAATTAGACATGGGTTGAAAATACAAGAATCAACGATCTGGAAGCAGTAAGGTTGGAAGTTGGAACAGATTTCTTTGTGTGGATACATGCACCCCAAAAGGCAATATTTTGAGTGGATAAAATAGTATAAAACTGATAATTTCAAAGAAGAAGTAAGAATTGCCACTGTAAGCACTATTTTCTGGATCCTAACCAGTATCCTTAGATAGTAAAATAAACAAATAAATAAATAAATAAATAAATAAATAAATAAATAGATAGATAGATAGATAGATAAATAAATCATGTAAGAATTTGAAAGGAAACAAATTTATAATTAGTAGATAATGAAATATTCATATAGCATACCACAAAAATAATAAGAAATATAATAAACCAATGGGGACAATTCCTAGATATGCAGAAATGAAGATAATATTTAAATTAACAAATAAAAATATTTAAATAAACAATAAAATAATTTTATTTTTCAATAAAATATACAAGATTCCCATTTAAAGAGAAATACAGATCTTCTCCTGCTCTAAATTAACTAGGCCATATGCAAGGTTCTGGCCAAAAAAAAAAAAAAAAAAATGCAGGCATAAATAATGTTTTTCAGCTCCAAAAACAGTCAGGGAAATCTTTAGCTATCATTAACCGCGTCATTCTTCCTCTGTTTCTATGTAGGGGAGGTTGTTATGTCCTGTGTTATACAGTAAAAAGCTAGTAAATGCTCCATCATCCAGTGTCCCAGAGGATAGATTTGCCTGAGTCCCCTGCCAACTTACTTACTTTGGACGTGCTGTATGAATGAAAAATAATAAATAAATAAATAAATAAATAAATAAATAAATAAATAAATAAAATAAAACAAAAACCTTCTGTTGTATAAATCCACTGAGAATTTTGTTGTCATTGTTGGTATTTCTGCCCCTCAACTATGCTTGCTAAATCACAGTATCAGTATCAGGAACCTGGTTCATGTTATTGTTACAAAGCAACTAAATATGTAGCAACAGTTTGGAAAGTGAGTTCCAGTGAATAGGTCGGGAAACCAAATATACTACCCCAAGTAATTGTAAACTTTTATCAAGATGACACAAAATTTAAAGGGATAAAAAGGGTCCGGAAATTCATGCAATGTTGGATAAGCTAATTGTTTTAGTTTCTTTTTGTTAAGAGGAAGATAATCCTTCCTGTAATTTCCTTGGTTTCCTTGCCTTCAAATATGATTGGCCAGGGGCACCTGGGTGGCTCAGTCAGTTAAGTGTTTGCCTTTGGTTCAGGTCTGATGCCAGGGTGCTGGGATCAGGGACCCTGCTTCTCCCTCTCCTGTTCTCCCTGCTTGTGCTCTCTATTTCTCTCTGTCAAAAAAATAAACCAGATATAGATAGATAGATAGATAGATAGATAGATAGATAGATAGATAGATAGATAGATAGATTTATATAGATTAATATATTATTTATATATGACTGGGTAATATAGTAATCTATACTAATGCCTAAACCCAAGGAGATGAAACACATTCTTATATAGAGAGAAGAAACCAGCCATCCTGTAGTCTATGATTTCAGTTTGTTGACCAGAACAACATTTTATTTAGGGAGAACAAAAGAGTGGATGCTAGGGAAAGAAAGAGAAAGAAAGAGAGAAAGAGAGAAGGAGAGAAGGAGAGAAGGAAGGAAGGAAGGAAAGGATTTATATATAGCATACAAAAACTTAAATGATGCCTACATTTTGACCTTGTCCCTTGCAACTAACATCTCTCTCCAACCTATACTGTTTTGCAGAGTTTATGATCTCCCAAACATAACGTGATTTTTAGTCTTTGTATTTTGTTATTTTACTGTGTTTCAGATTCCCTATACTCTGACACTTGGTGTACCAAACAAAAGATGATTTATTCTAATCAACTCCACTCAAGTACATCGCCTCTCAGGGACTCTTCCTTAACCTCTCTTAATTTCTTTTCCAAGACCAGCATGGTTTACCTCTTTATTTTTATGTCACTGTGATGTTCTGGAATTGCACCATCTATAACACCTGCACTTTTACTATTAAGTTTTTTAAATACAAGTATCCCCTGCTTTTTGAAAAGTTCACATTACACCACCTCACTTTTACAAAAGACCTACACTAGTACCTGTTTTCACTACTGAAAGGAAAAGAAGAAAAATCAATAATGTCCTTATGGTCAAAGAGAAGACAAGGATTGACGTTCTTGGAGAGCCTGACGATACTACTCAGAAAAAAACAGTGCTACTTGACTTTAAGTTGACAATGATTGAATGATATTGTTACATAGACTTAACCATCCATGTTATGTAGAACTACCCACATGGCAAATTACTCCAGCTAAGGAATCTAGTGAGAGACTGTAAATATCATATATTTTAAAGTTTAATAGAGTAGCATAATTTTAAATATTGCATCTTAAATTTATTTTAGTTTTGCTGTTTTAGTTTCTTATTAAAGTCCCTATTAAATGAGTCCAAACTCAATTAGCTTATTGCTTATATCTTATAGCTATGGCATATGTATGCTCCAAGTAATAAGGGTAAGATTGAAAGGATACATAATTCTGTAAGGATGAAAAATTTAGGATATCAATATATTATTTATGTTAGTAAAAAAATACTGTGTGTGTGTTTTCTCTTTTTTTTTTTTCATACATTAACCCCTAAATCCATTGTCTTAGTGCAGTAGGGGTTTCTTTTCTTCTTACTTACATGAAATCAAAAATAGGTTTTCCTGGTGAGTAGATGGCTTTGCAAATGGCTATTTAGAGAGCCAGGCTTCTTCCCCAATTTGGTCCATCCTGATTTAGAATTCTGAATCCTCTGAATTCAGTCAGTATGTTGGGTGAAAAAAAAATTCAGATAATCATGTATGGGAAGTGTTTAGGCCTAGGCCTAGAAGTAACCCATGTAGATTCTGATACCTTTCTATTTACTACAACCTAGTCACAGACCATAGGTACCTGCAGGAAGAGAAGAAAATAAAATTTTGCTCTGTCCAGCAGTTTTTTTTTTAAAGTGGGTTGGAGAGGGGCACCGGGGTGGCTCAGTTGGTTAAGCGACTGCCTTCCCCTCGGTTCATGATCCTGGAGACCTGGGATCTAGCCCCGCCTCTCTGCTCAGAGGGAAGCCTGCTTCTCCCTCTCTCACTCCCCTTCCTTGTGTTCCCTCTCTGGCTGTGTTTCTCTCTGTCAAATAAATAAAATAAAATCTTAAAAAAAAAAAAAAAAAAAAAAAGCTTTGTAACCTTTAATAAAATCAGCATTGCTTGGACATCATCTACTTTGTAAAAAAAATAAAAATAAAAAATAAAATATATATAAAAGTGGGTTGGAGAACAAATAACCAGTTTCTGCTGCAATTGAGGAGTGAACCGCTGCTAATTTTGCAACAATAAATAAAAAAAAAACTGAGGTTAAAAATACGAGAAACTCTCCTCTGAAATCTCTGTTTGTGATATACTGCATTACCTAAAGATAAGGTAATAAAACATTAAAATTTTAAATTAAAATTTTAAATTAATATTTTTTAAAAAAATATTTTATTTATTTGACAGCAAAAGAGAGAGAGAGAGCGTGAGAGCACAGGCAAGAGGAGTGGCAGGCAGAGGGAAAAGCAGAAGCAGGATATCCACCAAGCAGGGAGTTCAACATAGGGCTTGATCCTGGAACCCTGGGATCATGACCTGGGCAAAGGCAGACACTTAACCAACTGAACCACCCAGGAACTCCTAAATTAATATTTCTCATTTGTAAAGTGAAGGTTCTCATTTATTTTCTATAAAGTGTATATTTCTCTGATATTTTTATTCAAGTAAAGACATGTTTTACAAAAATTTGTCAATACATATAAATAGATGAACTGCCTTAAAAAATATTCATAAAAGTATATCATAAATGGTCATGACCTGATAGTATGTGCCTAAAATATGGAGGTAGTATTTTTAACACAAGTGAACAGAACAAAAAGAAAAGTCATGACTTAGATTCTGATTAAAAAGAAAATCTTCCAAAAAAACATGGGAATCAATAGAGATTTAAAAAATAATAATAATAAAATATGAAAAAACCTGTCAATTGTCACTAAAATTGGGAAATATGAAAATCAACCTACCCAAAATATTTGATTTTGCTATTAGAATTTGGAAAGACAACTATGAAAATAAATATTGAGTCTGAAGGACAATTTTTAAGGGTAAATATTAATTCTGAAAATTAAAGAAAAAAGAGATAGGTAGAAAATTGCAATAAAAAAGTCTTCAAACTAACCCTTTGCAAAAATAAGGTTAAAAACTATATATGTATGTGTGTGTTCATTGGTTTGTGCAAATGTCTGTTTTATATCTTGTTTATAATGACACAAACATGTGACTTTGAGTTTAAGTAACTATTAGCAGTGTCAATTATAGTCTGGATAATAACCATGATGAATAGTATAAATGCTTAATAAACTTATTGTACTGTCACCATATGTTATTCATCACAAAATATCTCTGATTTAAATAAATATTCATATAAAAATGATTCCTATTAAGAAGATATTTTTGATTCATTTATAAGTATTGAAAATAATCATTTTAAAATGAAATGTATGGATAACAAAAGAAAATAAACTGATTAAGGTTTTTCTAAATTTCTTTACCAAATCTAAATTTTCTGAATCACTTTTTAAGACCAAGTGATAGATACATAAATTTTTCCACTCCATATTATCTCCTTGCAATAGAAATTCTGAGAATACAGATTTTTCTAAAAGGAGTGTTTTCTGTTTAAGGATTTTCTTCAAAAAGTCTTAATATTTTTCCAAGCTGTTGACACCCAATTTTATGTTTTGATACTTGTTCTACTTAATCCATGTTCCTTGCAAGTGAATGTTTTCACACAACAATTAGGACTCATGTATCTGCTTTCACTGTTGCTTAGTTTGTTGACTAAATGATTTGGAGTTTACAGTTGGGCAGTCACACCACCATGAATAACTGCTAATTGGAACACGCTGTTCTGATGGCAGTTTCAAAGGCCATTGACTGTTAGAGAATTTCAGTAATATTAAAAAGCAGGGAAAAAAGGTTTAACATAGTAATAATAACTTCTTGAAAATGAAGATATAGTCACATGGGTGATCAATTTCTTCTTTCTGCCAATCAATTTATAGTTTATTAAAAGTTTAATGAGAGAAGAGGAATTTATAGAAATATTGTATATCAAATCAGAAAGTAGGAAGGAGTGCTTTCTATCTTGCTGTTAATTATGAAGCCCTTATTTTAAAAAGTATAACTAAAATGATATACTTTATATAATCAACTACACAGTTAGTTAAAAAGGGTTACATTCCAGAAGGTGCATCATATTTGGCTATGTAAAATAATTTGTATATGAATGCAATCTTGTTCAATAATTTTCAAATTTTTATACTCAAAAAACCCCATATTTCGGTATTTAGTGTGTAAGTGCCTAGGGTGTGCAACTATAATGATGGATTAAAGTTAACTGCCAACACTAAAGTATCTAAGAAAATGGAGGCAACAAGAAATTAGCAAGTAAAATGTAGTAGGGAATGCCATAATTGGAAATAGAACACAGTGTAGTGGATATACAAAAGATCAAATATTGTCAAGATATTCAAGTATTTTCACAATTCGAATTTATAGGATATTGTTCAAGAGGGAATGCCTCTAGTGGCTAAAGCTATCCCAGCCCCATGAAATAACATAAGCCAAGACACGAAAGTGTGAAACTACATAGCACATTAAAAATAGAAGTTGTTTGGCCCTGCTGAATTTATTTACTGGCTTTAGAGAAATGTATTAGTAAAAAATATAAACAATGTGACTAGAGAATAAGACATGAAATTAGGAAAATATATAAAATCATACTGAATAAGTAGATCAAATGGGACATAAGGTTGTAAATTCATGTAAGCAAGGTAACAGTTTTAAGCTTTATCATTGAAACATAATGCAAAAATAGACTTTGTTGGTAATGTGAAAGATAAATTAAAGGTAAGAGTTTTGCAAGTTAACTGGTTAGCTGATTATAAAAAGAGCCTAAACTCAAAATGACAAGGTTTAATTAAGATAGTAAACTTGGCAATAAATGTTAGGGAACAAAATGGAAAGACACAGAGAAGGTAAAATTGACAACTGGGAAAATAGTTAAGAAAGAAAAAAAGTGGATTTATATTATTAATTCATGAATAAAAGCCATGATTAGTGATGAGATTATTTTAACAGCTCAATTTAAGGCTTTCCTCTGTACGGATAGATGATGGTAGATAAATCAAATGATAGAAGACAAATACATAAGTAGATAGAGTATCACACATATATGATACTCATCATATATATGATCAAATAGAGATGATTTTGGAATATGGAAAATAAAAAAAAAAAAGGCAACCACAACAAAAAACCCAAAATTAAATTCCAAATATTTCATGTAACAACTGCCTGCAAAAATTTTCTCTCTGAAGATATCCAATATTCTTTTTTTTAGCAGAACATGCATATGAAAGATTTTATTTAAATTAAACCCCAGTTTTTTGCATGTTAATTACAACTGATAATTTTCTATTCTCACAACATTCATTTTTTTAAATGTTTTTATTTTTTTATTTTTTCAGTGTTCCAAGATTCATTGCCAATTCCCCACACCCAGTGCTCCATGCAATAGGTACCCTCAGTACCCACCACCAGGCTCTCCCATCCCCCCACCCCCTCACTCCAAGTCCCTCAGTTTATTTCTATGTCCAAAGTCACTCTTGTTTCATTTCTCTCCCTGAATTACCCTACTTCCCGTTTACTTTCCTTCTCCTACTGTCTTCTGTATTACCCCTTATGCACCACCAGTAAGTGAAACCATGTGATACTTGACTTTCTCTACTTGGCTTATTTCACTCAGCATAATCTCTTCCAATCCAGTCCATGTTGCTACAAAAGTTGGATATTCATCCTTTCTGATGGAGGCGTAGTATTCCATTGTATATATGTACCACTTCTTCTTTATCCATTTGTCTGTTGAAGGACACCTTGGCTCTCTCCACAGTTTGGCGATTATGGCCATCGCTGCTATGAACAATGGGGTACATATGGCCCTTTTTTTCACTACATCTGTACCTTTGGTGTAAATGCCCAGCAGTGTAATTGCAGGGTCATAGGGTAGCTCTATTTTCAATTTTTTAAGGAGTCTCCACAATGTTTTCCAAAGTGGCTGCACCAACTTGCATTCCCACCAACAGTGTAAGAGAGTTCCCTTTTCTCCGCAGCCTCTTCAACACTTGTTGTTTCCTGACTTGTTAAATTTGGCCATTCAGACTGGTGTAAGCTATATCTCAGTGTAGTTTTGATTTGAATTTCCCTGATAGCTAGTGATGCTGAACATTTTTTAATGTGTCTGCTAGCCATTTGTATATCTTCTATGGAGAAGTGCCTCTCCATGTCTCTAGCCGATTTTTTGATGTGTTCATCTCCTTTTTGGATGTTGAGTTTGAGTAGTGCTTTATAGATCCTGGATATTAGTCCTTTGTCTGTAGTGTCATTTGCAAATATCTTCTCCCATTCTGTGGGTTTCCTCTTTGTTTCATTGACTGTTTCCTTTGCTGTATAGAAGCTTTTAAATTTTTTAATTAATTAATTAATTAATTAATTAATTTATTTATTTTTAAAGATTTAATTTATTTGACAGAGAGAAACACAGCCAGAGAGGGAACACAAGCAGGGGGAGTGAGAGAGGGAGAAGCAGGCTTCCTGCCTAGCAGGGAGCCTCATGTGGGACTCGATCCCGGGTCTCCAGGATTATGACCTGAGCCAAAGGCTGTCACTTAACCAACTCAGCCACCCAGGCGCCTAGAGAAGCTTTTTATTTTGATGAAGTCCCAGAAGTTCATTTTCGTTTTAGTCTCCTTTGCCTTTGGAGTCGTGTCTTGAAAGAAGTTGCTATGGCTGATGTCAAAGAGGTTACTGCCTATGTTCTTTTCCAGGATTTTGATGGATTCCTGCCTCCCGTTGAAGTCTTTCATCCATTTCAAGTTGGTCTTTGTGTGTGGTGTAAGAGAATGGTCTAGTTTCATTCTTCTATATGTAGCTGTCCAATTTTCCCAGCACCATTTATTAAAGAGACTGTCATTTTTCCACTGGATATTTTTTCCTGCTTTGTCAAAGATGATTTTCCCATAGATTTGTGGGTCCATATCTGGACTCTCTACTCTGTTACATTGGTCTATTCATCTGTTTTTGTGCCAGTACCATGCTGTCTTGGTAATCATAGCTTTGTAATAAAGCCTAAAGTCAGGTAACGAGATGCCCCCACGTTTGTTTTTCTTCTTCAGCAATTCCTTATTGATTCGGGGTCTTTTTTGCTTCCATAAATTTTAGAATTGTTTGTTCCAACCCTTTGAAGAATGTTGGTGGAATTTTGATCGGAATGACATTGTAAGTATAGATTGCTCTGGGTAATATAGGCATTTTGACAAAGTTTATTCTCCAATCCATGAGCATTACCAACTTGTTGTATGAGTTCTAGTAGTTTGGGGGTAGAGTCTTTCGGGTTTTCCACATAGAGTATCATGTCATCTGCACAGAGAGAGAGTTTGAATTCTTCTTTGCCAAGCTGAATACCTATTATTTCTTTCTGTTGTCTGATTGCTGTTTCTAGGACTTCTAACACTATGTTGAACAGTAGTGGTGAGAGTGGGCATCCTTGTCTTATTCCTGATCTCAGAGGGAAGGCTGTCAATTTTTCCCCATTGAGGATGATATTCGCTGTGGGTTTTTCGTAGATAGATTTCATGAGGTTGAGAAATGTTCCCTCTATCCTTATACTTTGAAGAGTTTTGATCAGGAATAGATGTTGTATTTTGTCAAATGCCTTTTCTGCAGCAATTGAGAGTACCATGTGGTTCTTCTCTCTTCTCTTATTGATATGGTCTATCATGTTGATTGATTTGCAAGTGTTGAACCACCCTTGCATCCCTGGGATAAAACCCACCTAGTCATGGTGTATAAACTTTTTAATGTATTGTTGGATCCTGTTGGCTAAGATCTTGTTGAGAATCTTGGCATCTATATTCATCAGAGATATTGGTCTGAAGTTCTCCTTTTTGATGGGGTCTTTGTCTGGTTTGGTGATTAGAGTAATAGAAAAGTCTGGAAGTTTTCCTTCCATTTAGATTTTTTGAAAGAACTTCAGGAGAATAGGTGTTATTTCTTCTTTGAATGTTTGGTAGAATTCCCTAGGGAATACATCTGGTCCTGGATTCTTCTCTTTGGGGAGGTTTTTGATCAGTGCTTCAATCTCGTTACTAGATATAGGTCTATTCAAATTGTCAATGTCTTCCTGTTTCAGTCTTGGAATTTTATAGGTTTCTAGGAATGTATCCATCTCTTCTAGGTTGTTAAACTTTTTGGCATATAATTGTTGATAGTAATTCTGATGATTGTTTCTATTTCCTTGGTATTGGTCATGATCTCTCCCCTTTCATTCATAATTTTATTAATTTGGGTCTTCTCCCTTTTCTTTTGGATTAGTTTGGCCAATAGTTTATCAATCTTATTGATTCTTTCAAAGAACCAGCTTCTAATTTTGTTGATGTGTTCTACTATATCTCTAGTTTCTGATTCATTCATCTCTTCTCTAAACCTAATTATTTCCCATCTTGTGTGAGGGGTTGGTTTAATTTTTCGTTGATCTTCCAGTTCTTTAAGGTGCAATGAGAGTTGGTGTAGTTGAGATTTTTCAATTTTTTTGAGTGAGGCTTGATGGCTATGAATTTCCCCCTTAGAACTGCCTTTGTTGTATCTCATAGGTTTTGGATCGAAGTATCTTCATTCTCATTGGTTTCCATAAAGTGTTTCAGTTCTTCTTTGATTTCCTGGTTGATCCACAGATTCCTGAGCAGGATCATCTTTAGCTTCCAAGTGTTTGATTTTCTTCTGAATTTTTTATGGTGGGTGAGTTCCAGTTTCACGGCATTGTGGTCAGAGAATATGCAGGGAATAATCTCAATCTTCTGATATTGGTTGAGCCCTGATTTGTGACCTAGTATGTGGTCTATTCTGGGGAAAGTTCCATGTGCATTCGAGAAGAATGAGCATTCTTCCTTTTTAAGATGGATTGTTCTTTTTTTTTTTTTAAGATTTTATTTATTTGACAGAGAGAAACACAGCGAGAGAGGGAACACAAGCAGGGGGAGTGAGAGAGGGAGAAGCAGGCTTCCTGCAGGGCAGGGAGCCCGATGTGGGACTTGATCCCGGGTCTCCGGGATCATGACCTGAGCTGAAGGGAGTCGCTCAACCAACTGAGCCACCCAGGCGCCCCAAGGGTGGAATGTTCTGAATATATTTATGAGATCCATCTGGTCCAATGTTTCATTCAAGGTTCTTGTTTCTTTGTTGATTTTTTGTTTAGATGATCTTTCCATTGCTCAGAGTGGTTTGTTAAGATCTCCTACAATTAATGTATTTGTATCAATATGATTCTTTATTTTGCTTAACAGTTGGCTTATGTAGTTGGCTGCTCCCATGTTGGGGGCATAAATATTTACAATTGTTAGATCTTCTTGGTGCATATACCCTTTGAGAATGATGCAGTGTCCTTCTGTGTCTCTGACTATAGTCTTTAGATTAAAATCCAATTTGTCTGATATGAGAATTGCTACCCCGGCTTTCTTTTGGGGTCCATTCGCATGAATGATGGTCCTCCATCCCCTCACTTTCAATCTGGAAGTGTCTTTAGATTCAAAATGTGTCTCTTGTAAACAGCATATGGATGGGTCCTGTCATTTTATCCAGTCTGCAACCCTGTGCCTTTTTATTGGAGCATTTAGTTCATTCTCATTGACAGTGATTTTT
This sequence comes from Spilogale gracilis, assembly GCA_004023965.1. Lineage (NCBI taxonomy): Eukaryota > Metazoa > Chordata > Mammalia > Carnivora > Mephitidae > Spilogale > Spilogale gracilis. The sequence continues at coordinate 63,606 of PITA01011914.1, forward strand.
GATAGATACATTTTTATTGATATCATGTTGCCTGTGAAGTTCATGTTTCTATACATTACCTCTGTAAATTTCTGTTCTGTGTCACTCTTGTGTTCATTTATCTTTTATAGAACCCCTCTTAGTATTTCTTGTAGTGCTGGCTTGGTGGGTGCATAATCTTTTAGACTTTGACAGTCCTGGAAGCTCTTTATCTCTCCTTCCATTCTGAAAGTCAACCTTGATGAATACATTATCCTTGGTTGCATATTTTTTTCATGTGATTTCCTGAATATGTCTTGCCAGCCCTTTCTGGCTTGCCAGGTTTCTGGGGAAAGGTCTGACATTATTCTGATGGTCCTCCCTTTATAGGTAAGGGATCGCTTTCTCCTAGCTGCGCTTAAGACATATTCTTTGGTTTTATGATTCACGAATTTCAAAATTATGACCTGGAGGTTTTTCTGGCCTCATTGATTTTGGGGGGTGTCCTCTCTGCCTCTAGGACATGAACATTAGTTTCATTCCCTAGCTTCTGGAAATTTTCATCCATGATTTGTTCAACTATATCTTCTAGGCTTCTCTCTCTCAACTCCTTCAGGGATTCCAATAATTCTGATATTGGAGCATTTCAAGGGAATATTTCCCTTATTCTATTTTCATGGGATTTTAGCTGTTTGCTCCAAGACTTCTCTTGCTCCTCTTTCTTAACCCATTTTTCTTCTAAATTACTGATACGATCTTCAGCTTCACTTACTCTAGCTGTTAACACATTTAAATTAGATTGAATCTCATTAATAGCCTTTCTAACCTCCACTTTCACTTCTGTTATTACAGCTTCCATTTTGAGACTAATATTCTTTTCCAAATTAGCCATTGCTTGGACGATTGCT